>CM040629.1:2239866-2255400 GCA_022817965.1 Solanum lycopersicoides
ATGTCACACGTAGGTTGTGAAATTGAAATTGTACGTAAGGGTGCACTAGAAGTTCCGGATATGATTCGATTAAATTTTAAGCAATAGTTTTTTGCTTAAACAAATATTTTTATTTCGTAAAATTTTTAAATATGTACAAATATGAAGTTTAGAACTCAATTTTCTCACTTGAAGTCGTCACTTTATAATTTAGTTATGATTCCACCTTTGTCTATACATATAAGCTTTGATGATCTTGTTGTATGTTAGACATAATCCCTTTGTCTCAAATTATCTGTCGTATTTCATTCATTTTATCTTAAATTTTAAAATAGCAAATAATTTAAGATACCTATTTTCAAAAATCACGATAACAGATAATTTGAAACGAAAAAGGTACTAAATACTCATATTACCTAACTAGCTTGTTAAGTTCTTCCCTAGTTATGTCACATTATTTTGAAAAATGTATAGATAGTTGGAATTTTGAGTTTTGAATGACGTGCATGAGCCTAAAATATGAGAAGTGATCAAATCTACAAGGACTTTATAACTATATTTATTAGGTCTAATTAATTTTAATTAATTAATTAAGACGTGCAGGCCTTAAAATGTCATTCTTTGAATTGATAGAACTATATAAATAGTTTAGCCTATGAAAATATTGATACTAAGGTGCGTCGTACTCCTAAATACTTCGATTGTCTACCTTTATTTTATGTGTCTGAATTCGTCTCGATTACTTGAGAGTATTAGATATTAATACAAAATAATTTAACATAACTTTTCAAAATATATATTCTACTTTTTCTAAAGAAAAAAGACATAAAACATGCACTTGTATTTACAAGTATTAAAAGCTATCAAGAATATTCAATAATACGGAAAAACATACTTGTTAAAAAAAGAAAAGGGAAAATAATAAATGAGTTTTAAAAATTTATTTTGGAAAAAACTATCTTATTAGACATACATTTAAATCATATATACTAATTTTATCTATACGTTTAAATAATTACGTGCACTGTCACTAATTAAGAGCTTTCTATCATATATTGAAAAAGATACAACTAGATACATGTATTTTTGTTACCATATACACTAAAATAGTGAGGGAAGCGAGCGAGACAGGGAGGGAGGCGAGCGAGATGGTTATGTATCTCATATAAATGTGAATCACACGAAATACACACTACATACATGTACTTGCATGTTTCTGATGTGATTCATATGTATCTTGAATACATAACCATCTCGATTGCCTCCCTCCCTCCTCATCTCGCTCATGTATTTGTATGTATATGGTGTGATTCGTATGTATGAGAGAGCGGCAAGCGAGATGAGAAGGAGGCGAGTGTGTTATGTATCGCAGATACATGCAAATCCACTTGGATACAATGTATCTAAAACAAATTACACCTAATTTTGACACGATATATTCTGAAATATATGTATCTGAACGCACCAAAATTACAAAAAAAAATCATAATATTGCAAAGTAGAGCGTAGCTAAGTAATTAGCTCATAAAGAAATGAAATTTTGTTAAGTTTCACTTTTATTTTATGGAATACAAAAAAAATTGGAACAAGTTTTGAAATATTAAAATAGCCCAACGATCATATTTTGGATTAAAAAGAGGCCTTAAGCTATTTTGGGCCAAATTTGATGGATAGATATTGAAGGATTAAAGTTCAAAGAAACATTAATTAGATACGATAGTGTGATTTAATTATTCTTATTGTATAACTATATTGTGCAAATTTTTAATAAGAATTTTATAAATTAAAACAGATAGATAATCTTTTTATCTGAGTAATAATTATGTAAAATTCCGAATAAAAACAATATTTTTTGACTTTAAAGAATAAAATACATAATAATATCAACTCAACAAGATCTTCTTGATCAACACAACAAAATAATTAAAGAAAATAAATACAATAAATATAACCAAAATGTTTGAATTTCAAAGAAACATTAAAATAATTCATCCCCAGAGGGAGAACGATAACAATTTAGAAATATAACTTCCACTGCTGCTTCGATAAGATCAAAACAACTTCTTTTCTTTCTTTCAGATATAGTGAAGTCACTCCGATTTGTTACGTGCCCTTCTAGTATTGTGGCAATGAGCACTCAATAGGCATAACTCCCTTGAATCTTTTCACATCTTTGCAATAATCATAAATCATATTCTTGCTTCTAATTGAGATCATTTCACCAACTTTATTTGCACTCAATTTATAGTATGAAGGTAAAGTCCACCAATTGGAATTTGTTGGAATTGCACATTGGGAAATACTCATTGGTCCATTCCAATAACAAGCTCTGGTCTAAAATTTCTATAAGTTGCAATAAATGGTGCATTTGTCCAATCAATTTTAACAAGACCACCTCTTGTTGCCCAATCATCTGCATTCCATAGACTGTGTAGACTCCCATTCCTTGTTGGTTTGGGAATGAAATGCCTTTGGATTGGTAGTTTCTAAAAACCCTAATTGGAATACTATCAATGTACCATCTGGAAAAAAAAAACGTCACATCAAATTCTAACTACATATCTGATATGATAAAAGTCATTTATAACATATATTTTAGATCATAAGTTTCAAATAATTTTATAATTTTGTGCTTTAGTCATATAGCACTTGTGGTGAGGTCATGTGTAAACCATGAAAGGAAGTTGTCTGAAAAGATCGACTTACACAACGGCGTTAGGGTTCCAATGAATGGTGTAATTGTGAAAAGCAGCAGTTGGATCAAACCATGGATAGAATTGTTGCTCTCTATTTCCAACACCTTGGGTGTAAATATTTGTGTGTATAATATAAGGATGTCCTGATATATTTCCTAAAAACTCGAAATCGATTTCATCATGCTTGGTACCGGTAGAAGATAACTGTCACGATAAAATAAATTAACGCCATTATATAAATAATGTTCACATCTCGTTATATATTGTCAGTGTAAAAAATTTAAAATTGATTACAAGTATACTTACATAGTATGTTGTGACAGTTCCAGCAGAGTTGTTAGGTACCAACTTGAGAAGCATTTCAAAGCTACCAAAGAGAAATGAATTTTTTGATTGAGCACCAGAGCCTGAAGTTAAATCAAACCACAATAATTAGTAAACTCGAAAAATACAAATTCTATAATTAATTATACAAAATTACTAGTAGGGCTACCTGTCCAAATTCAATCTAACCTGTCCATCTTACAATTTACGCGTAATATACAAAAAAATAAAATTACTAAATATATCACAAAAAAAATTGTAACTTGCCTGCAGATTTATCAAGAACAAGTTGAAGATCATCCCCTATAAGTTTACAATGATGAGCACCCCAATTAACATACATGCTACTTGATGTCCATCCATTGGCTAAATATGATTGAAATGTGATTGTTGCAATAATCATCAAAACAAAGGAATTAAAATCTATGATTTTTGCCATCTTTTAATTAATTATTGTGATCACACTTGGAAATTGTATATTTTTTCTTAGGCTATGTAGGGTTTATATAGCAAAAAAAATAATAAAAAAAGAACTTTTCAATTACTATATTGTAAACTTGTTTTTATAAATTTTGTGCTGACCATGTTTGAAGTTGACATTCCAAAATACCGTGTGGATGTAGTTGGCAAATTAATCAAGAAATTTGGTTACATGTATGTTGTATTTAATTTGTTAGTATTTTTTAGCAAGAAAAAAAAAAGAATATTTGTGATGATAATTGAAGTTTAATATAGTATTTTAGGAGACCACTTTTACTTGATGATTGACATTTATGGTTACACTATTATGTAAAAAGTTGTGTGATATTTTTGACGGAGAGCGGACTGATAAAAATAAGTAAAAAAAAAAGAGAATGAAATGACGAGCTTTTGAAGGTGCGTTTTATACCTTATATAAAATTGTACATTGAAATCTAGTAGAGTAGTGAAAGAACTTTAATATAAGGCATATCGAAAATTCATTTAGTATGTGCACTTTTGGTTTGATGATGGTGTGATCATACGATTTGATCGAATCTAATAAATTTTGCTTAAATAATATATATGTATTTAATAACTTTTTAAAGTATGTACAAATATGAAATGTAAAACCCAATTTTACCAATTGATATATAAAGTTTTCACTCTAAGATTTAATCATCATCGTAAAAATAAAATTTTGGCTCTATCTCTGTCAATATATATATGCGTTTTGAGGATCCCATTGTGTGTTGAAATACTTTGACCGTTTAAAATTATATTTGTATTTTTCTTTTACGTGCTCTTTAAAAAAAAAAAAAAGGAGATAATTTTGACTATTGTACCCTCATTTATATCTCAAGCTAATATCTCTTCATATACTTATTCTATTGAGGTGTTTGTAGTCTTTACTACGAGTAAGAATACAATCGTAAAAAGTTAACTTTTGTCTTAAAATTTTAAAATAACAAATTATTTAAGATATCTATTTTTTAAAATCACGACAAATAATTTGAAAAAGAAATTACTAAATACACATTTTATGTAATTAAAGTAGCTTGTGAAGGTCTTCCCAATATTATGACAATTTTAAAAATGTATAGAGTTAAATTTGAGTTTTGAATGACGTGCATGAGACTAAAATATGAGAAGTAATATTAGGTGAAATTAATTAATTAATTAAGACGTGCAGACCTTAATTAATGACATTTTTTTGAATTGATAGAACTATATAAATTGTTAGCCAATGAGTGTACTGAGCCCTAAATACTTAGATGGTCTATTTCTACTTTATATTTATAAATTCGTTTCGCTAGTTTAAGAGTGTAAGATATTGTTACAAAGATATATTTTGAAAGTTTTTTTTTTAACGCGCCTTCTCATCTTCTTTTCAATAATTATACTCCGTACTTTCACTTTTAAACATTATTATAAAAACAATTCACAATTTTTCTATGATATGATAGAAATTATGATCTACTCCTTAGATTAAAACTTAGCCACATTGTTCATATTCGATGTTTACATCAAACAGACTAATGCATAACATGTGTAATGTACTAATCATGATTGATGTATAAATAATTATCATCACTTCAATTTGTACTTCACTTTTTAAGGTTAAATTTATTTATTTATTGTAATCATCGAGTAAGAGTAAGTTCTTACTATATCGGCCTTTTGAATTAGTACTTCTAAATTTCACACTTTTTTGGGTATAATTTTGCAATTTTGCTTTTAGATTTATTTTCGACATGGTTATATGGTGTTTGAATTTTTTTTAAAGCTTGTGGTCTAACACATGCATATATAGAAATTATTATTTATTAACTATAAATAAGAAATTTAAAATAAAATTATTTGAATTAAATATATGTCATTCGGGATAGATATAAAAAAAAAGGGGCAAAGGACAGAAATCACATACTTTTAAGGCAAAATTACCATTTGTCCCTTATAAGTTTATAATTACAAAAATCCCTCAAATTGATACAACAATATTAGCGCTAATACATTAATCTGATGCACGAGATACATTAATTGTTAAGTAAGATACATTACATTTTCTACATGATACACTAATCCGATGTACATTTTATACATGATACACTAATTTGATACGCGAGATATATTAATCTAATGTACGAGATACATTAATCTGATGCGCGAGATACATTAATTTGATGCGCAAAAATAAGGGATTTTGGGAATTTGTAAAACTAATAGGGGATAATGGTAATAAGAGAATTTAAATGTGGATTTCTGTCATTTTTCCAAAAAAAAAAATTTGTAATATAAATTGAGACGAAGGAATATTATTGTCATTTGAATTGGGCTTCTTAAAAGTGGCCCAACCCAAATGATACCTAAGGAATGCATGTTGAATTTGAAGGCCCAATTTACAAGCCCACCTACTATATTCTAGATTTATTCATAATCATTGTAATATAAATTGAGACGAAGGAATATTATTGTCATTTGAATTGGGCTTCTTAAAAGTGGCCCAACCCAAATGATACCTAAGGAATACATGTTGAATTTGAGGCCCAATTTACAAGCCCACCTACTATATTCTAGATTTATTCATAAATCGTAGACTAATTAAGCAAGATTGAGTATGAACTAATCGTATCTGTATTGAAGCTGGATTATATTCAGATCCTTCATTATAAGGCCAAGGACACCGCTCCTAATAAGATTTTTTTTTCCATATGCTCATACTCGAGACCTCTATTACTGACTAATAACATATGTGTTAGCAGAGACATCATGATAGATTTATATTTTTTATATCAAGAGAAAAGTTTGAGATGGTAACTAAAGATTGCGTTAAATTTGAAAAGATTTAAATCGAATTAATTTAATAGACGAATCAGAACTCAACCTATCCGAAACTTGTTTGGGTCAATATGATTGGATCTCAACGAGTCAAATGATAAGATCATCAACATGGCCCAACCTCTCAACAATGAATATAAATAATTACATTAAATTTTTTGTTTAAATCTCAATATTATGTTTAATTTATAGTTTTAATAGTACAATAAGTTAAATGTTAAATATCTATAAAAAATTAAATTGAAAAATAAATTTTAAATTTGTCTTTGCATAGTAATGAAGTGTTGTCAACAACAAACCAATATTAGATTTTCTACATAGATGGGTGGAAAAAATACCAAGCTTACAAGTCTTGACACTGAGGCGGAGTTAGGTGGGATTTCATGGATTCGTACGAATTCATTAGTATTTTCGTAAAATGTATTAAAAAATTAAATAAATATATGTATATTAACATGTGAACCCTAAACAAAATTTTTGAACCTCCAAACTCCTAAACTTGGCTCCGCCAGAGCTTACAACATATACATAAATATTTTATTTTTGTTCTGAATTTTTGTTTTTAAAAACGTATTGTTATTATAAATGATATATAATATAAAATGATATGAAATATTATTTTACAAGAAAATTTGTCTGTTATAATAAATATATTATAAAGAATGATATTATAAAAAGATCGGATATTTTCTTTCAAATGTTTAAAGAGATGGAATTTACATTCTTGTTATCTTCTCTAAGTCAAAATGAGTACATAATAATTATATATAGTAGTAGTAGCATACAACTCATGCAAATCTTATGAAATTGATTTTTGATTCATGACATCAAACTTAAGATAAAAAGTTTTATTATCGACAAAATATATGAGTAATGTTGGATGTATAGTAAGTAGATTTACTAACTAGTGACGTATTTTAAAGTCGTGCAGGCCTAGCCAAATTTAGAGTGGACAATATCACTAGTGAATTCACCGTGACAAATATATATAGAGGTGTTGGGTTGGCTACAATCCTTTCGTCCTTGATATGAAGTTTCGTGTTCAAGATTTTGAGAATGAAGATAATTATCTTAGAAGCGTCGTCTTTAATATGAAGTTTATTCTTAAAAGAGTTACCTTAAAAAATGAATCTTATAATATGTGAATTCGAGTTAAGATTCTGATGGCATGACAAATGCTTAGATTGTATTTTTGATACACATCTATATTTTCAAAAAAGAAAATATGAAACGTACATACCTACATTATGAGTTTTGTAGCAAAATATGCTAAACACAAATCCAACTTTTCTGCTTGATACAATAATTTGTAAATTCGTAAACTATAGCTATATTTTATGATTACACTCTAATATCATATATTAATTTTCTCAAATTTAATACGATTTTTAATATAAGCATCGAATATCGAATATATATATATAATATTGATTTTCAATAAGAGATTATTTTAATTGAAGGCATGGAAATGACAAGTGTTGACCAAATCCGACATGTTACTATTTAAAGCTAATTAATTAAGTGCAACATGGAACTAACTTTAGTCAATTAAATATCACAATCAAAACTCACATTAATTAGCAAATTTAAATGCCTGACAGACCATTAAGGGTTGTGATCTTAATTACCTGGTCCAAATCAAGAATTATTGCTTGTTTATTAATTTCTTGAGTGTTAATTTCTTGAGTGTTAATAGGACATGTGGAATCTCGTTCTTAATATTTACGGTATAAAGTCGTTTTTGATAGGAAGTTATAATTCTTTTTGACCTTTATCTGAATTTAATTTGAATTTAATGTAATTATCAAATATCGGATAGAAAACAAAAAATAGAAATGTATAAAATCCTTACCATGTAATCAAATTAAGATTTCATATTCAATAGTTGTTTATTAATTATTATTTTTATATATATAAAAATTTATTTCTCCTTTAGGAAATCATACACATAATGAATATGAATTAATCAATTTAGTAAATTTTAAATACCGAATAAATATAATTTTAAGAAATTGTTATATCATAATGAAGTAGAGAGGGGATGTGAAGAAACGAACGTCATGTTTAATCTTTCATATTTGGTTCATTCTTTTTTGAGAAAAGGATTTGAAAAATATTTTAACTTTGGCCAAAATTATTGTTACGTTATCAAATTTTATGAAGGACCTTTTACCCCAGCACGATTTAATAGTATATTTTAAAGATACATATGTGCCCACGTAGACACGTTACTATTTATAATAATGCAATGTATATGATGTCCATGTGGACACACATATACCTTTAAATTATACTATTGAATATTGCAGAGGGTAAAAGGTCCTCCGTAAAGTTTGGTGTCGTAACAGTACGTAATTTCGACCAAAGTTGAAGTATTTTTCAGGTCTTTTTCCCTTCTTTTCTTAGAGGGAATGTTTGGAACTCTATAAATTAAAGACTTCTCTTCTCATATCAACAAAACAATAGTATCCACAATGTAATCGTTTAGAGATCGAGTTTGTCTATAGAAAGATTTTCTTTCAATATGTTTATGTTTTTCAATATTAGTTTTATAATATATAGGCTGCTTGGCCAAACCATATTAATAACATGTCTTTAGTATACTTTTATTTGTCATCTAATTTATCAATCATATAATTCATAATTATAAGCTGCCACGTAACGCCCTCATCACTTTCGAACTCAAAAGAAAATTATGTTAAAGGGCCCATATATCAGATGCAAAATCTAATCTAATTCTAGTTATAATTCAAGATATAAAGATTGTCAATGAATTGGTTTTTCCAAAAGCCAATTAAGTTATTCAACTATATATCATAAACTTATCTTTTCCTATAGTGACTATCATAGGGTATATAATTAGCATCTTGACATTATTAACATTATAATTGATATATGTTTTCAATCATGATTATTTTCATACATTGTACCAAATCAAAAAACATCCTAACACTTGAAAAAAATACATAAAGATGCATACAAAAAATGAGGAAATAAAAAAAAAATTGTTCCCTTTATTTTTTTACCTAATGGGGAAGAATATTGATTTTCAACATAGCACCAAATTAGTCTAGCTATCCACTTTTATTTTATGTCCCCATATACCTTCTTTTAATAAAGTTGAATACTGTTTAATAATAGTGATTTGTTGATGATAGAAAACATACTGGAATTATGATTCTAACTAGAGTACTTATACTTATTTGGTGACGCGAAGTCAGAATATGAATTTTATGGATTTAAATTCAAGTAATATCAAGTGTCAGTAAATATTTGATGATTTTTTTTAGTAGAATTACAAAATGTGAACGAAAGTTAATATATCTGGTTGGATTCGTACATCGACTTCTAGCTCTATCCCTATTTATTCACAACAACCGGGAAAAAAAAGAACTCAAATAATATATCATCAAATAGCCAAGTTTGAATAATTAGATTGAATATATGTCATTCATTAAAATGATTCAACTATTAACAGATGACATGAATGTATAAAATGTTTTTTTTACGTTCATATATCACCCCCAATGACATGCTATTATTTGTTTCATATGACCTTTTTAGAAGCTATTACTGAATTTTGTCTTTGTTAACTCAATCGACTAAAATTTTCCCTTCGAAGGATAGAAATAACGTTTACAGACCAATTTTTTAAGTAACCCTTTTCATCGCATTGCAAATTCCACAAAAAATAATTTCATGATAATATTCTATAATAATGATTATCTCTCCATTACAAAAACCGAAAAAAGTGATTATTTGTGAAATTTACCCCTTTAAAAGAAATTAATTAGATGAATTCTTTTTCTTTTTTAAGACAAATTAATTTAAACTAATCAACAAGTCTCATAATTTAAATAGTAGCCACAAAAAGGATCATTTGTACAATTTCCTTCCATTGCAAATGGAATTATAACACATCCCATGGATATTGTTTTCCAATTATTTTTTTAATGGAAAGTCAATTCCCTTCAATTACACTTGCTTTTTCTAATTAAAAAAACAAAAAAAAACTAGTGAATTTCAATAAGTTGCTCATAATAATTTGTGCAACATTTTCAAAATACAAACCAAAGGGTGATTTCTAATTTTTTTTATTTTCTTTTTTAGAACACTATTAACTAATTAGTATTCATAAGATATATTCAAATCCATAGTAATATAATAGTAGTAAAATCAAAGAGAAAGTCTGAGCTCCAAATCTAAATCTTGACAGCCATTTGATTCAGAATTTTGACTATTTGAACCAATAGAGTCACTTCTATCTTTTTTTCTCCTCCTTTCCATTGAATCCTATAAAATAAAAAAAATAAAAAAAATTACAATCAATTTTATTATTGCATTAATGTTAACTTAATTGTAACATATCAAGGATTGTGTTAGGGATAAAATTCACGAATAACCACTTTGTTACTCGTGCAATTGAAATGTAGAATGTTATGGAGTTTCAAATTTTACAGATAAATTTAAGGAGATTGTCACGCATGAAGGTTTATATGTGAAAATTGAAACTCTATGAAGATGCCATTATTTCAATTACATTGATAGAAAAGTAACCAACCCACACTATTTCATAGTTCCACTCTCACTATCAGAAAAATCATTCGTTTTGAATAGAGGATATCACTTCAGAATTTGGCTCGTCGATAAGGATTTTTGATTTTAAAAAAGTTGTCAGGAACTTTATTGACAAGTCACATTCTGACAAAATCCATCAAAAAAGGAGATTGTCTACTAGTGTCTTATAACTAGAGGTATTGAATTTGAGCCCTCGGCCTAAAAAATGAAAAATAAAATAAAATTATGTATTTCCCCTTTAATTTATATGGTCCGAATCCTGATTAGTCAGATCGTCGGAGTGGATACCAACCCCCTTTCCCAAAAAAAAAAAACATGCAAATTGTGCAACATGGAATTAATAAAGTAGCAAGTAAAATACCTCTATTTGCATGTTGTGGTGATGTCTAGTCATATTAGGTTGAGCATACACTTGAGGATCATATACTGTGCCAGGATGCCATGTACTGAAATTAACCACAAAAGTAATTAGAATCATTTTTTTCAAGTACAATTGACAATATTTTATGGAGATTAATAAGTAAATTGTGAGATCAACAGTTCAAATTGTTCATTAAATTATTAATATTCCTTGATTATGAAATAAGCAATAATTAAGTACCTTGGTCTAGAACTTGGTTGAGAATCTCCATATCTGATATTTGCTCCTTCAATGCCACTCATTCCCATCTGAAATTTTTTGTAAATGAAGTGAAAAGGTAATAAAAATAACAGTTCGATACATAAAATATCTCATATTTACGTAGGGTATGGGGAATAGTCGTATCACAAGGGTATTGGTTATTTTCACGGCTCAAACATATGAGCTATAGATCACATACAGACAACTACGTGGAAATAAATACTCTCTACATTTCAATTTATGTCTCTTACACTTCTAATTCTATTTTATTTTCAAGAAAATAAAAGAAGAAAGCATATTACTTTCGATATACAGTAATTCTCTTTAAAGACTACAAGATTAAAAGATATTTTGATACACTGAACATAGGTCACAAGATTCATTACTCTATATTACTTTCTTAAACTTTGTGATAAATCAAATTAAGACACATAAAATGAAACTGTACATAGGTTACAAGATTCAAAAATCAAATCAAGACACATAAAATGAAACTGTACATAGGTTACAAGATTCAAAAATCAGTCTTTCTTAAAATTATGTCCAATCAAATTAAGACACATAAAATGAAACTGTACATAGATTACAAGATTCAAAAATCATTCTTTCTTAAAATTATGTCCAATCAAATTAAGACACATAAAATGAAAAAAAAAGTATGAAGTACCCCTAATAAAGAGGGAAAATGAAGGTAGAAGTGTATAAATCTCCTCCAAATACACATACTAGAATTATCTCTCACAATTTACTCATTCAAAGAGGTACAACGGCCCGATCGACTAGACTTTAACATAAATGTAGCCACTAGAGCCATTCTAAAAAGGGAGAAATTAATACTACTCGGTGAAATAGGTTCTTTTAAAATCAATTTGCTTATACATTTTGCTACAAAATTAGTGGTCCAATGTTTCTATATACTGTATGGAAAAGTTTATGAAAACAAAATGTAGAAATCTAAGTATGTATGTATATCTAGGGTTAATATGGATTAATTATCACATAAAAATTCAGATTTTTTCTTTAAATTAATAACACTAAGATCATTAATTCTCTTTTAAGATAAAGTAAGAGTGAATTCAAGACAATCACAAAAAAATGATCCTAGACATATGGACAACAAGTATATAATGTTTTGGGATATCTTCCCACATTATTGGAATGATAATTTATTTTTTTACAAAAAAAACTAAACTTTGAGATCCTAAAGAAAAATAGTTCATATATCCAATAAATATATTTCAAATGCATACCATAATGCCTTGGTGGTTGGGAAAACCATAAGTAGAAGAAGTTGTTGAGTATGAAAAAGATGAAGATGATGAATATGTTGCTTGTAGTCTCATTTCCTCCTGCAAATACACAAAATCCACACACACCAAAAAAAAAAAAAATATAAGTAAGAGTTACATCAAAATCTTGAAAAACTTAGGTCAAGATTCTAATTCAAAAGAAAACAAACTTAGGAGATAGTGAGTACAGCAGTGACAGAGTCAGAACTTTAGACGTTATGAATTTAGAATCGATGAGAAAGTGAATTATATACTACTAAGTTTTAGCCTAAACATATGAACTTATTTGTTAGATCTACTACTAAACTTTTTGAAGAAACAAAAATGATTAAACTTTATATAACAACTTAAAATTAATAGATCCACCACTAAAGACTTTTTTTTTTTTTTGGAAGAGATAATTAAACAAGATAATTAGTGAAAAATTAATTTAATTACCTGAGTGAGATTGTTGGCATAAGGATTATTATTGTGAAGATAATTAGCACCCATTTCACTATGCAATCTAATTTTCTCTAATTGAGCAACACCAAGTCCTCTTTGTGGTTGTTTGTTTGGTTTTTCTGAATTATTTTTCTTGTTTTTTCTTGATGATCCTGATGAAGATGAAGATGATCTTTCATTTACAAAGTTTGATTCACCAAAATAATTGCTCCCCATATTTAAAAAAAAAAAAAATAATCAAGAAAAATAATTTTTGGAACTTTGAGTATTTTTTGAAGAAAGAAGAAAGATTCAAGAATTGAGATGATTTTTAGCACAAAAAATTTGTAGCATTATAAGGCTAAAACAATTAAAGAAAGAGAGAGAGAGATCTTCAAAAGGAGTAGTTTTTTTTTTAATTAAAAAAAAGATGACAATAATTGCATAGCTGGAAGAGATTGCATATAGATTTATGGAGATTGATTTGATTTATCCTTATATTATTGGATTTTATACCCTTTATAATAATAATAATTATTATTTAATATCTCCATGATAAGATCGAGTAAATCTGAATCGCGCATTGTATAATTTATTTTTAAGAGAGGCCCGTGAAGCTCTAATATGATTTTTGCTAATATTCGGGGCACAAAGATGAGACCTTATACCCTTAACATTTTTTGAAATTTTTCATTCGATATTTGATATTCAGATTTGAATATATAAAACTTATTTTGTGAAAACAACACTTCCAATGAGAAAAATGCATTCCTAAAAATTTAAACTCGAGACCTATACCTTTTACTTTTACTAGCTAGCTTATTTTTGTGAACTTCTATAAAATTGTTTATATTATTATTTTTGTTTATTTATTTTTAGTTTAATTTTTTTTTTTGTCTTAGTCAAGACTCAAGACTTTGATAGTGATTGTCTCTCTGATCATAAACTCATAAAATAATGCAATAATTCTAAATCATATATTTCCATTAACGCGCTTCACCTCTCATGTTTCCTCACCCCCTTTAAATTCATTCGACGGTCGATATTTATTTAAAATTTTAATAAATCTAAAATTTTATTATATAGCTAGATTTCTTTATAATAATTTTATTCGTTCTATTTTTTGACTTATAGTGACCACCTATGATATACTTATAACATTCGATAAAAAAAAATATGATTAAAAGAAATTAGTATTATAGTGGTAATTTTACCACAAAAAAAAAGATATTATTATAGAAATAGATGTTGGTGTTAGTGGTAAAAATAATCTATAGAAAGATAAAATATAACATTAAAAATTGGTTTGAAAAAATATTACTAAATGTTTATAATGAAATTCATTAATTATATATACTGTGCTAAAGCTAGAAATTATAATATGAGATTTTTTCTTTTAAAAAAATAGAGGTTTATGTTAAATAATATATCATATATGTATTAGTGTAATGATTTTTTTTAATATACTAGGAAACCTATTATGACAAATTAACTTAACCTCTAATTATTATTTTTTACATCAAACCTAACCTTATAATAGACAAATATATTCTCCTAATCAACTTCAAATTTACAAAAAAAAAAATTATTTAAAAAATAAAAGTGGCGTGCTTCATACCCCTAATAATGTTAATTATAATATTTTCATAATTATGTATTTTGGATAAAACTTGGGAGAAAATCTATAGGAATTTGGTTGGTATATCATTAATTAGGTAAGATGCAATTAAATTTATAATTATAAAAATAATGATTCTTTCATTAATGAAAATTAAAATTTCCTTCCATCTATGTAGATTTTCAAGTTCTTTTTTCAATGTACTTGTTCATCAAATTTACAAAAAAAATCTCCACAGAGATTTTCTTCTGAAAGAGATGAAATAATTATATATGTAACCTTATAGAAGATCTTCTTTTCTATTGTAATTAATGTAACAATATATTTCATAATCTGACATCTGTATACATAAAGCATCTCATATTCATATACGTGTTAGAAATAGGTTGAATCTTCTGTATTAATATTAATACTAAATACTATCGATGAGTAAATCAATATTTACATGCATCTGATATTTACATCAAATTAGCTAAGTAATTTAACTTAGAGTAAAAATTAAATAAAATAATGATATAAATAACCTAATCATGGATAAGAGAAAAATATGTTATGTCGGTGAGAATATATTTATTAGTCCCATTAAAACAAAAATAAATAAATAAAATGAGTTACACAAATATATTGCACCAAACTAATTCACATTTACATCGAGTAAGATTAATTATTTGGAAACGATTTTATTATTAGAAATATTTATTTTGTTTT
>CM040629.1:2256400-2290170 GCA_022817965.1 Solanum lycopersicoides
ATAATATACTATTTCCTTCCACTTATGACGACAACAAAAATGATCGAATTTTAAAGGACATAATACATAAACACGACCCTTAACCTGGCTTTACGAACAACTATGTCCTCCAACTTTGAATGTGCACAAGTAGGCACTTAAACTTGTATAAAATTAAACATGTAGATACAAGTGTCCTACATGGCATAATACGCGTAGGATGCCATGTAGGACACAAAATTGTCATGGAGGGTGTTATGTAGGTTGAATGTGTTCATTTGCTCAATTTTATACAAGTTTAAGTGTCTACTTGTGCACATCGAAAGTTAAAGATCATAGTTGACAACTGATGTCAAGCTAAGGGTCATGTTTACGTATTATGTCATTTTAAAGACATTATAAGTTTTGACTATGTTTTAAATAGTGTCTTTAAAAGTGACTAGTGTCATTTCTACCTGTCACAACAACATTACTGAAGTCATGTAGGCCCCCCATAACATAGCCCAAAATGTCTGGGCTAGGGTAAGTTTGGTGCAATGATCCAAACCAAATTAATGTTATGTGGGCTTGTTTTAGGTAATGAACTGAAAGGAGAGGACAATATAGAGATGAACGTACCTGTTATTAATATTGAGGTCTAATTATATTTGTTTTCGTGTCAAAAAGTTTTTATTTGAAAGATAAATCGTTTTTTAACAAAGACGACTATGTATCCAGCACGGCTAGAATGCGAGACCTTAAATAAAGTTTAAAAATAAAGTATTTAAAACTTCACTACAACTCTAGTTGATTTGAATAAGTTGGGGATGAATATAGGGATTCAAAATGACCCCTCTTATTTAATTTCTTCATAAATTATGTTAGAGAAATAGGTAATAGGGGTTATTAATCATGAAGATATTGTCTGTCGCAAAGCCTCCTTGTCCAATACGAGAGTCAGAGGCGGAGCCATGATTTTCAATAAGGGGGTTCAAAATGTGTAGAAATAGATAGCCGAAGAGGGTCCGACATCTTGTATGCATACATATAAACTTATTTTAACCATGTATAAATAATACAATTTTCCGTTAAAGGGGGTTCGGATAGCTCCACCCTGACGAAAGTTAGTTGATATATCATTTCGCTAAAAAATACATTTTTTATATTTAATATATATATTACACTGAATTTTTTTAACTTCATCGTATGTATACCTTTTATACTATATTTTATTTTATTTTTCTCAATAAAATTAAAATTCTATCTTCGTCACCATATCCAACTTGTGATACTAAGGTTGGTTATAGCATCTTTGTCAATTGACTTATTCCACATGTACAAATCTCTTAACATAATGGCAGTAAAAAGTTCTTGAAATATTTAAGATAAAAATAATTATAGCTAACTAAATAATAAAAGGGGTGTACGTATAATAAATAGAATAAATATTGGTATGATTTGAGAGTTATATATATTATTACTCAAAATACATTCAATTAATGCTAATAGACTTGAATCTTTGATCTACCACTCTACCTGCCTACTGCTTATTTTAATTTAATGCATATCGTACTTTCTAAGTAGGGTCGAATTTATAGTATAATAAGTAGATTATTATCGAAAGATATAATGAGATAAAATGATTTTATTATTTAGAGTTTAAGCCTTGGAAATGAAATTTTTCGGTAAGGAGTGTTTCCCAAAACTATTATGTGGAGCAAATTTAGATTAATCGAATCGTAGAGCAGGTATATTAATCTCGAGTGTGGTAATCTTTTAAAATTTAATGTTCAAATTTACTCTTTGTTTCAATCATAGTGAATTATGCTTCACACACGTTAAAAATATCGTGTTAGATGAGTTGAATTCCGTAATGATGTGTCTTTGAGTATAATTATCAATTCGAGTAGCTTTGGTTCTTACATTGTTAAGGGGTTAAGAAACACATTAGACAGATATATCTAATACGTTTAAATCGCAAAAAAGTTGAATGAACTATAAATTTAAATTTATAAAATTAAAATCTTAAATTTATCTGAGCTCGGAAGTTATCTTTAAAGATAGTCAGAATAACTAGTGAGAATATTTATGAAAGTGTCACAGCTGTAGGAAGGCTAAATGTAGGGCTTATTGAATGAGAACAACTAAAATGGAGCAGCCATATGTAACCTTATAATGCAATAAAATTAATAATTATTTATTCTTAGCTTTAATAAAAGTCTGGAATATGTGTTATGGGCTTATGGCTTCAATAAATTTGGTATGTCATCGTGTATTTTTTTGGTGAGTTAGTTAGGTGAAAATAGAGTGTAAAAATTTTTTTTGTTGATTACGTTGGAAAAACATGTGATCTAATAGAGTAATAGTGTTTGTGCAGATCAGGATAGTGTGGATCAATGATAAAGTTACTTTCGTATAATCTATATGACATGAGTTCGAGTAGTAAAAGTAGTTATTAATATGTATTAAAATAGAATGTCTAGTATACATGTTCTTCTCCAAACTCTGCTAACGCGAGATTTTTGGCACACCAAACTGCAGAAATAGGAAAATCTTGATCTATCTAATAGTGTTTGTACATATAAGGAAAGTCTAGGAGTGATCATAAAGTTATTTTCGTGCTATCTATATAACGTGAATTTGAATCGTAAAAATAATTATTAATGTACATTAAGATATAATATCTAGATTTTCTTTAAATTCGATTAGCACGAGATTTTTTTTACATGAAAAACCTTGAGGATAAGTTGATAAGCCAGCTAGTTTGCATCGTCAATTTCCATTGTATTTAAATTATATATCCTTGATTTTTGGGGTCCCTAAATGGATTTGGGATACGTTAATTTTTCATTTATTTTAAAATTTTTATTTGACTTATAAATTATTCCCCTTTAGTACCATATTTATTTATTAAGATTTTATGCACTTTTAAAAATACATTTAATAGTACTGATTAAAATAATTATGCATCATTATTGTTTACTACAAGTATCAAACATCACCACCAATTACTATCATCAATCACTACTCTACTGCTCACAACGACACCATCAACTAACACCATCCCCACTCAACATATACCACAACCGTAATCACTGACTATCATCACAACTATCGATCATCATTTATTTTTTAAAAAAAATTATTGATATAAATTAATTTAATGTTTTACATAACTACAAGTGTTAACATTCAATTATTATAGGTATGATAAAATCCTCTTTTCAAATAAGAATTGATTCGATTTCACTATTCGAATATTCATATTCAACTTAATATACTCAGTATATAGTGTTTTCAAGAATTAAGAAATAAAACATCTCAAACTTAATATATATATATATATATATTCTTGTGATGTTTTAATCATAAAACAAAAAATTACCTTACTCATTGAAGCTAATGTGTTTTCCCTTTCAAGTAGTACTCTGACCGTCAATTGCTTATAAGTAACTTCATTTTCAACATATAATTAGGACAAATCAATATTATTAAGAATACTAGTAATTAAAACTTGCTTTAAATGACTAAACATGATAAAATAATAAATACAAAGTTTATTTTCATTGAAATGGTTGGAAATCAATAATTCATAAGCAATACATTTCAAATGTCTTTTTCTAATAATACTTTACGTCCAATTTTATAATTTTGAATTGAGTGAATATGTACACCATAAGTTTTAAGCATGAAGAGAATATTCTTTCTAGAATGATTTACGTCTAAAAAATTTACACTTAAGTTGTAAATTTTTTTAAAAATACAAAATAATTGACTATCGATTTCAAAGAAATTGTAGTTTTTTTTTTTTTTTGATTTTCCATCCGGTATTCGGAGTTCACATTGGAACTCCGACTAAATTCGAATCGCGCATTGCATGGTCCATTCAGGGTGGCGCTGCCAACAAGATTTTCTCCATACCCAGGACTCAAACCCGAGACCTCTGATTAAGGGTGAAGCACTCCTACCAGTGCACCATAACCCATGTTGGTCAAAGAAACTGGAGTTACCTTAACCACAAAGTTCAAAAAATTGGAAATAATTTTTATCCCCAAAGTCTTAAAAAAAAATTGGATGAATGAAAGGAGACTCCAAAAGATGAAATTAAAACTTTCTTTAACTGACAAAACATGAAAATATTTTTTAGTGAATAAACATAAATGAGCATAATAAAATACTAAATACAAATTTTATATAATTATATTCATTGAACTTATTGGAAATTAACAATGAATGTGTAATATACTTTTGTTTACTTCTTTGGAAAAATCTATATTCTCTTCCCTTTTCTCTTAGGCAATATTTCCAAATTAAATGTGATAATTAATTTTAATGAAAACATGAATCCTATATTAAGATATAAAAAAACCTCTTTTTTTTGTTATTTACAAAAAAGCATTTGAAATCATTTATATTAATGTTAATTCTTTTTTTAGTAAAAGACAAGTGCAACTTTTTGAAAAAATAAATAAATCATTCTTTGTTGTTACTTTACTAAAATATTTTTCAATTATGTACCAACTACAAAAAAAAATCTATTTATTTTTCATGAAAATATTTTTCTTTATATCGAAAATACCCTAAATGTAAGAATTTCGGATAAATTAGTGAGAATAAATGAAGATCGATGGTGTAGTATTAACTCAAAAAAAATAAGTACTAAGTAATTAAAGTTAAATTATTGGTAAGTATTGATTAACTATATACTAGTAAAATATGATAACTAATTTATTGTTATAGGTTAAAATTCACTAATAATATACAAATAATTTCACTCCTAATTAATTAACGTATATAACTTAGTACATCCTAATGGGAACCCATCATCTACAATTTATTGATATCATTAATTGCAAAGTGTCAGTTAAAATAACTAATAATATATTTACTCATCCCTATATATATGAAAAAATGGAAAATATTAATAATTAAATTATTAGAATAAGCAATTTTATGGGAAGCAGTTAGTGGTCATAAAGTTTACATTTTGGTAAACTAAAAATAACGTTATCTCATAAATAATATTATATAATTTAAATTTTATAAATATTGATAAATAATTATAACGAAGTTTAGGTACTTAGCACAGTAGTAATAGTAGTAATGGTACAAATTTATTATTTTTATCACATTATCAATTTATTACAATAATTTAACTTTTATTTTATATTTATATCTTATAGAAATATATAGGCTATTATAAAGAATTTGATTGTATAAGTAGTTTTTTTTTAACCACAAAGGCTTTTTTAATGAGTTACCTATGCTGGGTACTCTTTGATTTTAATTTATTAATATCACGATATTATTAAAAATAAAATTATTATTTTTATATAGTTTGATTGAATCGGTGAGAAATTTTTTTATTAAAAAAAAAAGAAGCAATGTTTTCTTGAGAAGTTTCCTACTATTCAAGTGAGAATCCGTTCTTCATTATATTTCAGTGAACTAATTCAGTAGAAAATAAGTGGAAAAGATATTTCTCACTGTTTTACAATAAATTTTATTTATTTATTTCTAGCACTGTGAAGTTTCAAATTTTACTTGTGAAACTCTGCGACAATATCCTAGAGTTGTTTGATCACCTATTTAACATGAAAGTTCGCCATTATAACTTATAAGAATGTCTCTTAGTGAATTTTATTTTGTTTTACGTATTATGAATTTGAATTAGTCGGAACCAGACAAGAATATTGAAAAAAAACTTAGAAAAAAATGTTAAAAGAGGCACAAGTCATTACTAGAATCAAAAGCAACCAATTTTTTTCTTCATTTTTTGAGAGGAAACAATAAGATTCAATGTATATTGAGTGCACATGTTATGCACGTGCACTTGTGATTGTTATGTCTAAAATTAACACTTGAAAAACAGTAGAGTAGGGGCCAGTGTAATAACCATCTTGTCTCATTTTTATTATTATTTATTTATTTCTATCTTTTTAAAAAATAAATACATTGTATAGATATCTCATGGTAATTTACGTTAACTAAAGCTAATAACCCAAAAAAAAGTAGCGAACGATAAATTTTATAGCTAAACAACATAAATTATTGCTAAGTTTATAGCAATAAATTATCATAAAATTTTGTTAGCTATGAGCAAATTAAATTAGTGATCGATTAACAACAAAGTTTGTAGGTAATTTCAATTTTTATAATCTCTTTGAGTCAGTCAAAAAAATAATCATGGTAACTTATATAATTAACTAACAATACTTTAAAAAACAAGAATTATTGACAGATAAATTTGTGGCTAAATAACAAAATATATCGATGTTAGGACCAAACGTTGACCATCATGTCAAATGTTATAACTGATAGTAAAAGCACAAGTTTATTTCTTAACTAAGTCCATCAAGTAAGCATCATGTTCGATTATCTGGGCCACCATAGCCCCTCGTGAGCCTTGACATAGGCAGAAAGTTAAAATTACAACAATCACCCTCCCAATACCTGCCTCTTGCAGAATGTTGCTACTGGCAATCGAATTTATGACCCTGACTCTGATACCACTTCTTAAGATCAACCACTTACCATCATGTCAAAGTTATAGATAATTGTAAAGACACAATTTTATTTCTTAGCTAAGTCCACCAAGAAAGCGTGTTTGATCATGACTCCAATGTGAACGACCCTAGCTCCTCGTAGACCGTACCATAGATAGGATATTGAAATTACCCAATAATTTCTAATCTTATTTAGTGATAGATTAGCGATCAATTAACGATGAAGTACGTAACTAATTTCTATTATGAATTTGTTTTTTTTCAGAATCAAGTCAAATGAGGCTCAATAATTGCCTACCAAGTCCAAGCATGGTTCACGTTTGGTGTTTAATCACCTTCACTTGAGGAACATATATAGTCGTTTTCTCTTTTGTATGTATATGCTTTTATATATATTGACTAATTATTTGTTGAAAAAATTGATGTATGATTAATTGAATTATTGTACATATTTCTTGTATATATTGGCACCATTACCTTTTAACAACTTTAAAGGAATTATTTAAAAAAATTATTTTCTTACATAAGGACTAAGGTACATCTTTATAAAAAACTCTTTTTTTAATAAAACCTTAAAAGTATTTATAGTCATAAATTATAAAAAAAAAAAAAAAAAAAAATTCAAAAGGTTCCCTCAAGGGGCTTCAATAGATAAGTCAAAGGAGCATGGAGGGGGGTGAAACCTGACCTCCGCATTACAACACTAGGAGTGAGGGACATCCTTACTCTCTAACTTATCAAAATATAAGGAAAGAAAAAAAAAAAGAAGAAGGGTTGCTCCTTGTTACATAAGCTTACAAAAAATTCTAGAATTCATAAATTATAAATTGCTCGATCAAATTATAAGTCTAGTACTGATGGTGACAAATGAATGAATGAGTCAAATTTAAACGGATCAAATAGATTAAATTAATTTGATAGCTCCAAAGTTTGTTTCATGAATCATTTTGGGGTCAAACTCATTGAATCAACTTAACAAACAAATCATAACTTAACTCATGGAAATATCAGAAGGATTGAACAGATCGAGCGAGTTTGGATTTATTTTGTCACCCCTAGTGTGTACCTTTGTAGGCAAAGAATTGTTCCTTCTGTTTCATATAATTATGTGACAGTCTTACTTTTTTAGTCTACTCGAAAAGAATGTCACTTTATTATAATTAGAAATAATTTAACTTTAAATTTTTTTATTTACTCTTAATGAAATAATTTGCAGACACACAAATCTCTATGATTGTATTAGACAATAAATTTTAAATGTCTTTTTATTCTTAAATACTATGTCAAATTAAATAATATCATATAAAATGATACGGAGAAATATTAAGTGAGTGAAAGAATGTCTCATAGACCTTTTTCTTTGAATTTTCAACTGATATTTATGTTTTAATAACAAATTTATTCTCTTCGTACCAAATAGGTGACATTTTTTAAAACATGAAGGTCAATTAATGCATTAATTTTTTTTTTATGAAATTTGAAATTAAAGTTATGTGTATAGCAACTTAAATGTATATATTATAACCAGATCACAAGTTTTTATAAGAAAAATATCTGAAAAAAAGATAATGTTAAAAAAATATTGGACCATCATTATAATAACTATATGAAGTTAGAGGAAGAATCATTGATGAGATACGTGAACACTTTTTTTTAATAATTATTCTTGAGAATATAAGTTATAACTTATATACAATATTGATAATATAAATATATTAGTATATGAGATATTCATGCACCACTAAAAAAAAATCATTAGTTTTTCAATTGGAACTTTTTGACAGTCATTTTCATAGATATTATGACTGAATTATCGAGAAAAGAAAAAAAAATTATTACTTTTATATGAAAAAATAGAAAACTTTTTAATATTTTAATAAGAATCTGTTTTTAATTATGTATTGTTTTTCCAGTGATCTAGTACGATAGAAAAATTATATTTTTTATAACATTAATTTATGATAGGTAAAAGAATCTTTATTTCTAATACTAATAATGATAGTTAAAATTCTTACATATGACTTATATAATTGTATTAAATATGTTGTTATTATTATTATTGTTATTTGAGATTCATGATTGTAAAAATATTTATTTGTGATATTAAAGCACATAGAAGATGTTTAATATTTTATTTTGGAGTGGATAGCTAAATATAGTATCTCATTCTTTCACATGCCATAGCTACTAAAAAGGCTGACAAAGAGATCTAAAGACAACCTTTGACTTCCCCTAATTATTTTATTTTACTATAAGTAAGGTGAATATTTTAGTTCTTTCTCCATTTTCCAAGTAACTCAAACATAGCAATATAAAATCTTTGATGAAAAGGAGAAACTATTACCCCATTTCAATCCAAAGTCAAAACTTCCAATATATTTTTTACCTCAAATATGTAAATATCAATATCCATTAATAGAGTCTCGAGAGAGGAGGAGAAAGTCACTTAACTGTATATTGTATTATGTTATTTTTTAAAAAAATGACACTATTTCATTATTAAAAGTTGTTTGATTGATAGTCAGAAAGTCATTAAATTGTATATTGTATTATGTTATTTAAAAAAGAATGATACTATTTCGTTGTTAAAGATCATTTGATTGTTGATTAGAATTATAGTAGTGCGAATAATGTATGAACTAATTAATTGCATAGGGTTTTGTTTTCATTTATAACTCATTCATATGTTAGACTTATAGTTATTCACCTCTAATGTAAGATAAAATAATATATATTTATTGAGATTATATTAAATTAAAATGATCATAATCAAAATTATATTTGGTGCACTAAATTTTATACGGAAACAATTAAAAAGCTACCAAACAAGATAGTATTAGTTATGTTACTTTAATACCTAAATAATTCCTTCTTAATAAGATTTTTCTATAATGTTCTAATAATTAAGAAGCTTTTATAGTAATAGTAGCATATTTACAATTACAAAGCTTTTTTTTTCTTTTTAAAATTATGTATCAATTGAATTATATCATATAAATCTAAATGATTGACGTAAATAAAAAAAAGTGAGAAAATGGAAAAAGAGAAATTTTTTAATTGAATTGAATGTTTTCCAAGTACAAATTTAGGTGGACGATAATTTGACCACCATATATGAATTGATTAATATTTTTTCATTCTTAATCAGAAGTAAATTCTGGGTTCGAACCTTAATATAGAGTTGTCTTCCGTGAAAAGCATTTAATTCTTTAAAGTAAAATCTCCAAAACTACTTTTAGATTAATCGAGCTTTAATATGAGTATTGAATACTAAGCATAAATCAAAAAGAAAATATTTAACCAAAAAAAAAAAAAAAAGATTTCCCACCATATGCCTATGATTAGTGAAGAAAAAAGTGTAACTTAGAGAAAGGGCTTTGACCTTTTTAGATTGGTTAAATCTAGGCTTAATCTTCTCCTAGAATTCAAAGTACACCTTAGTGTTCTAAATTATTATTTTAATTAATAATATTAATAATAATTAATTCCTGTTCTCACTTTCATATTTTTTAAAATAAATCAAAATCTACCCCCACCTCCTGTGTTTTAATTAATGCTTGTCATTTAAGTCTCTTTCCCTTTTTGCAAGTATTTCTGAATTTGAGTATATTATTTATTAATTAAATAGATAATTAATTAATAATTAATTAATTAAATTAATTTCTCTGGTTTTGTGCTCAGTAATTAAGGAATTGATGGGTAAAGGCTTCGGTCGGTTGTGAGGCCTTTTCTTGTCTCCCCTCACTTAAATCTTTTTGTTTGACCATTTGGTATTTAATTATTTATAATTTATTGATTTAATTAATTTAAATTTATTTATTATAAATAAAATACTGAAATCCAAAATCTATAATGATAATAGAGATTTTTTTTCCATAAATAATGCTATTTGCATCAATTGTTATAAAATATAGTGAGTTTTTTTTTTTTAAAATATATCAAAATATAGTATATTCTTACACATATCAAATTAATTCCGTGTGAATACAAATATACAATATCTGATTCACTATTTGAAAAAATAAATAAAATTGACAATTTTGTTGATTTTTAAAAATATACGTCCGGTGATTTTTATTTTTATTTTTTTAAAAAAATAAATAGAAAATCAATAGAGTACCTTTGTTTGTTTAAAATGGAAATGGAGGGACATTTGACAAAATTTTGAAGTGGAAAAATGCATTTGAGGATATAAATAAAATTTTATCAATTTTTAATTTAAGAATATTGAGACACACCTCGATTTTCACCTAAGAAAATTGAGAGAATATGTCGATTTACTGGAATTAATCAAGTATTTTTTAACATAATCGCTTCTCCAACTTAGAATTGATTTTAGGTAAAGAAGAAAAGAAAAACGTAAGATTGTTTTTTAAATTTTGGCACTCGATTATTTATCTTTTTTGATAGTATATATATACGTATCAATTTATGTATGTGCTTTTAAAAACAAAACTATATATATGTGAAAAACAAAACTATATGTATATATATATATATAGCTAATAGAATCTAATATATATGGCATGTTCTCAAATTGTACATGTGTAACAATAGCCATATATATTGACGGCCAGCTGTACATAAATAGTATGAATTACTAATGTGCTATCATATGTTACACAGTACCATAGTCTAAAATAATTTCACATTATATCATTAATATAGATGATTTATAAGATACATTAAATATTTATAATTTGTTATATTTCTTTCTTTTTAAAATTTTACATCAAATCAAATAGTAACATATCAGTTGAGACAAAGAGAGTATAGTATATAAATGTTAAACTTAACTAGTGAGCACATACATTCACATTTGTTTCCAATATTACAATACACTTGGCTTTGTCATTTTTCCTTATTCAGTATTAATTTAATATACTTTTTATTTATATAAACTAATAATTTTACTATGACATCCTTTAATAGAATAATTTAAATATTTTAGAAAATAACTATGGTTAATACAACAAAATACTCAATGAAATCTCATCAAGTGGAATGTGAGGAGCGTAGAGTGTACATAAATTTTAACACTACTTCGGAGAAGTAAAGAGACTGTTTTCGAAAGACTCTTGGCTCTAGTGCATCGAACTCAGGTAAAAAAAAAAAATGAAAAAAACATAACAGTTTATAAGAAAAGTAATGTAAAGTCTAAGAGAAAGAAAGAAAGAAAATAACAATAACAACAAAATAGTGTGATAATCAAAAACACAATTCCCAACATAGGTCAAGAGCTACAAGGATACAACTAGTACTACGATAAACACTAACAAACCTCTACGTACGCACGTCAAGACAACACTTTACTCTTTACTAACTTTCTATCTTAACGTGCGACCTTCGACTGTTTCCTATATAGAGTCATGTCCACAGTAATATGAAGTTATATCATGACATGTATAATCACTTCTCTCCAATACTTTTTATCTTACATCTACCCCAATAACCAGCCTTTTGCACATCTTTCACCAAGGTGTTAACGCTTCTGTTTTATACATATTCAAATCATCTTAATCTCATTTTTCTTATCTTTTTTATCATAGAAATCACTCACATCTTCTCTCGAATAACCTCATTTTTAAATTTAGAAATTCAATAGTAAGTTTTTTTTTATTATAAAAATATTTATATTTTTAATATAATAAACAAGTAAAAATAAAAGGACGGATGGATATTTCTCTTGCCCCCTAAAAAACTATTTTCAAAGATAAAAAAAACTTCACCTTTATCAAAGCTCTTACTATATATAATCTAGCTTCCACTTAACAAATAAAAACTCAATTGTTCTCTCTCTCTCTCATCAACTCTCCTCTCCCCCTCTTCCTTTCTATTCTTTCACACACTAAAACAGAGCAACTCGTCATTTCTTCAACATACCCTGCGTTCAGTTTATTGAGAGTTCCGCAAATTTACAGACCTACTAGTCGGAGTTCTTTTGCGATCTCTGTGTACACTGCGTTCAGTCTATCGAGAGTTTTGCAAATTTACAGACATACTAGTCGGAGTTGTTTTGCGGGAAAAAAAAACAGAGCAACGAGTAACAAAAACAGAGCAACACAAAAAAGAGGCATTTTCATACATGATAATAATGTCTACAGAGCAACCAAATTGTTCAGAAAGTACTGAATCTAGCTGCAACTCTTCTTCTTCTTCGTCGCCCTCATCGCCATCTTCTGTTCTTGTTCAACCAATTCCACAAATCAATTCAAAAAATCGACTCAAAAGATGCAGAGGAGGAGGAGAAGAAGAACAAGACGTGGTCGTTAATAATCCAAATCTAAATCCAAATCCGAAGAAGATGAGTAAAAACAACAATGGCGGTACTACTGCTACTGCTGATGTTTCGTATGTAGGTGTACGAATGAGAGCATGGGGAAAATGGGTATCAGAAATCCGTGAACCTAAAAAGAAATCACGGATTTGGTTAGGTACCTTTGCTACCCCGGAAATGGCGGCGCGTGCTCACGACGTCGCCGCCATGTCCATTAAAGGTACCTCAGCTATACTCAATTTCCCCCAATTTTCACATTTACTGCCCCGACCCGTCACGTGCTCCCCACGTGACGTCCAAAACGCCGCCGTAAAAGCCGCTCACATGGATCACCTAAATCCAAAATACTCTTCGTTACCCGAAACCTCTACAGCGACGACGACGATAACCTCATCATCATCGTCGCTGTCGTTAGTTTCGGGCATTACATCCTCCTCGTCGTCAAATGACGACGAGGAGTCAAGACCGTCGCCTCTAGAACTTGTTCCGGAGGCGACGGGGCAGTTGAGTGAGATAGTGGAGCTGCCAAAATTGGGATCGAGTTATGAATTGGTTGAATCAACTCAGAGTTTATTTGAATCAGATGAATGGTGGGATAACAATTATGGAAATTGTGAATATTTTTTTGGACAAGAAAATTATATTAGTAGTAATATGGAATTTACAGGATTAGAAAATGTGGTTTCAACCAGTTTTGAGAGTTTTTTATGGCAACATTAGAATAAAAAAAAATTAATGTTTTTTTTGTTTTTTGATAATTAATTTACACTTTTGTAATTTAGGTGGAAATTATTGATGAACTTTATACGTTTCTTGCATCTCCAGTTTGCTATGGTATTTTTACAGCTATTTATCTTCTTTATGATCTAATTTATCGAAAATGTTCTCTAACTTTATTATAAAGTAAAAAATAAAATTACGTAAATATTATTAAATTGATTTATATTATAAATTTGTATCGGATGGGGTCAATAAATAGACGTATCACAGAGAAGAAAAACTTAAATTTAGATTTGGAGTTTTCTGTATTCAATGTGGAGAAGAAGTGTAGGTGTTATATTATTATTGTGTTGTTATATTATTGGATTATTGATTACTATTATTTATTATAATTAGGTGCAAATACAGTAAAAAAGAAAAGTTGAATAATTAAAGATTTTTTCAATTTTTTGTATTTGTGACATTTTGGTGACATGGTTGAAATTGATCAATAAAAAACTCGTTTTTTTTTTTTAATTGATGATATTATTTATCGAATCAGATTATTGATATTTATTGTATTTATATATCTTATTTAGGAATATTAATTTTATAAAAAAAATAGTAATACTCTTACATTGTATATTTAGGCTTCAAGTAATTATAGTTTTTGATTAGTGATATGATTATGTATTTACTTTTTAATAAAATTGATAATAGGAGAACACTTGTTTAAAAGTAGTAGTAAGAGTACCTACATATATGATTATATGGTAAAAAGTAAAAACTAATAATGAAAGTAACAACTTTTAAACTTTTTGTTGGTTGATAGAATTTTAAGTCCGTGTTAAATTTTATCAATATAAATGACGTGAAATATCTGAGTTTTCTTTGTTCTTAATTAAAGATTACGATATTTGAGTTTAATCCATAAAAAATAAAAAAAAAATTGGAAACACTTCTTTTGGAATGACCCTATTATAATACGAGAATTCAAATTTAATCTGATTTTAATACCATGAGGAAGTTAACTTTTTGAATTTGAACTTTATGCCTAAATAATCATTTCTTCTAAGAGATTAGAAGAACACACGTCGTTCTTCTTCTTATTTTTAATTTGTGATTATTATTTTTTCGTAAAGTAAACTCTAAGTCAATTATAATCCTTGTTTTTATACTATAGTATATTCGGATTTAAAGACTTAATCACGTAATTTAATTAATTAAGTTAGAATTGGTATGAAGAAAAATTAATATTAATTTTAGTTGACGCATGTTGTAATTTAATTAATATATACTACTAATCACTATGTTTAATTAGTAAGTGGTACCATCACAAATTATATTTCAAGTAGTCACGTGGTGATTAATTTTAGAATTAGTCAATGTCTACACATAAAAGCAAAATTATGGGGAAAAAAAGATATTTGAACTAACTTACTCCATGCAATAATATTTTACTCTATTAGATTTAATTGAAAATAACTCTACAGATTCATATCGAAAAATCTCATTTTAAAATTTGAATTTAAAATATTTGTTATTTTATCACATTCTTTAATTATTAGAAAATAATATAAACTTCCATTCCAACAATTGATCGTTAAATATATTAAATCAAAAATCAAAAACTAAAATAAAAATCTTGAATCATTTACTTTCGGTAGATCTGAAGTCCCGGAGTAAAAAAAATCATTCAAAATGTAATATCAAAAAACGAGTCAATTTTCAACTGAATCTCCGATCAGACACCTCGTCAAACATTTTTATCTTTTTCAAAATAGTACTAAATCTTAATTAGACAATGTTTTTCTCTATAATGAACTCAATCGAATATAAATTTAGATTAGTCAGAATTTTAATATGAAATATCAAACACGATTGAAAAATCTTTTATGAATTCATGGTGGATATTATTTCGTACCATATATATGACTAAGAAAAGGGGGTCCTAAATGAAGAGACAAATGCTGTGCTCTAAAGTTGACATATGCTTTAATCATTTGTGTGGTTCACCTTATAACGCGTTGGCTTTGCTCCCTTTGATATTCTAAATTTATGTTCTATTAATAGTACTAACTATTTTTTATAAATATAAGGAACCTTCTTCCCATATTTGAAGAAACTTCTTATAATTATAATTAATTATTACTCGATCCATTTCAATTTAAGTATCGTTTCGCTTTCTGTCTTTGATTTTATTCACGATGCATGTTGAATGTAAAAATAAAAGAATAGTACTTGAGATGGTTTGATCATGTCCTGGATCGACCACTTGATGCATTGATCTATAGGGTTGGTATCGTAATACGTGATTTAATTTGTTGTGTGAATGAATAATGCATTATGACTCGTCACCTTCTATCTAGTAGGGTAAAACGAAAATCTAACACTATTAAAATTGACAAAAGGATGTTTTGTTTGGTTGATTATAAGAACCTTTCGATTTTGATTTTGAATAAGCACGAACTAATTTATATGCAAATTTTGAGACACGTGAACCTGTGATTGATTAAATGATGCAGTTAACTGAATGTTGAGTTATTTACCTATAGAGTGGTGCTTGGGATCAATTCCCGCATACTACACTTAATGATGCATATGAATTCTGAATATTTCAGATTCACCTCTAATATTAAGATCGAAGTTTTAAATAGTATTGACATCAATATAAGTAAATGCATCTCATCCCCTATCGATCAAATGAAGTGCTTACTCCCCGGTGGAGTCAAAGTATTTGAGAGAAGAGATCAAAAATTGCTTTTAATAGGTAATGTTCAATAAAAAAATAATTTATTGTAAATTTAATATTGATCGAATTTTAATATAAATATCAACTATCACCGAAAAACCCGGAAAAAAAAAGATGTTGGAAGTGAAGTAGGACATCAAGTCAGATAGTTCACTTTTTTTACTTTTGTTAACAAAGCCAAAATTGTTGCTTTCATTCAAAAGCAAATGAAGACTATATAATATAATATTTTTATTTATATTTATAATAAAAATTTATATGACTACTGACATTGACAACTCATAATTCATTCAATTCCTTTTGCTCATCATAATAATATTATATACTTACTTACAGCTTTGCTCCAGCTATATCAGATTCATTTCTACTATTCCCCATGCAACTTGGTTTTTTCTCCCCTCTTTCCTAAATATAGAATACCAAAATTATAAAATAAAATAAAAAAATATTTTTTTATTTTCATATTACTAATATTTTTTTATTTTAATTTATGTGATTGTTCCAGTATAATGAGCAAGGTATTGTAATATAACAAGAATATTTATCGTTTCGACTATAATAATCATATATTTTATTGTTCTTTTAAAATCGTCATTTAATATGTATTTTTTATATTGCGATTATAATATAATTATGTATTTCATCATTTCCCTAAAATCGTCATATAATGTGTAAGAATCAGAAATTCAATTTTAGTTTTATGATATTTAATTATTGTCATTTTATTTAGTTAATAGAATCTTTTAATTATTATTTTATTCTTTTATTTTATATCATTATTTTATTTCTTTTCAAACTGATTTCTTTGTTGACGATTTATCAAAAATATTTTCATAACTTACAAAGATAAAGATAAAATTTATGTACATTTCGCCTTTGTCAGATTTTATTAGTGAAAATATATTGAATACATTGTTAATTATTATAGTTGTTGTTGAATTTTCTAATTATAATATTACTCTATATGTTCGATTAAGCACAATATTTGGTTTTTTTATTTTAAAAAAAATTAAATATGGTCTGAAATACATAACAAATATTTATCTTACATATAAAATTATTTTATTAGGTAAATGATAATTTTCAACTTAAATTATTTTAAGTATAAAAAATATGATATGATTCTGGGACATATTAGAAAAAAAAAGAGTATATAGTATCGGGAGAGGAACATTCGTCAATTTCATTTTATATGACAATGTTTAATTGTTATAGAGTTTAAGAAAGAAAAAAAAAACTTTTAGCACGTATAATAAATGTCATTGCAAGTTATAATCTTAAGCATATATCATGGTATATATCATTTTAAAGATAGAATCAAAAAGTTTGTATTCAAGAATTTCTAAAATTAATTAAATGTTATCTATTATTTGGGTTGAGGATCTACAAAAACAAATTCTTTATATTCAAAAAAAAAAAATAGGAATAAAATTGTGTATGCATTACACATATTTTTAAATCTTGCTTATAAAATTATACTGAATATATTGATATAATTAAAGGGTGTCAATACATGAAGATTATTTATAAAATGATATAGAACAATAATAATATCTTATTATTTTTTAAAATGTTTGAAAATATTTCCTATTTAGGATCTCTTTAACGATCCTGTGTTTGATGACATTTCTTGTTTTAGATTAATTAAAAGACCTCCAACAAAATGCTTTTTTTTTGTTTTTAGAAAAAAATAATAGGGAACACATGGCAACTTCTTAATTTTTAAAATTGTTTAAAGTCTTATAGGGAAAAAAATCCTCTTAGTTGATTTTTTATAATTATTATATTCCTAAAAAAAAGTGGTTAGCACTAATCAAACATCAACTAAAACATGTGGCAGTTGTGGCAAGTTTTTTAAAACTTTTTTCAGGCCAGATTGATTTATTTAGTCAAATCAATATATTAAATATATGATATATATTTGTATACTACTTTTTTCCTTAAAATTATGGTTAATTATTATATATTATACCTTAATAAATCACTTTATAATATTAAATTAATATAATTTTATATAAATATTTGATACAGATAAAATCTAATTTTATTTTTTATAACACCAAAGAAAAGAGAGAAAATGATAGCGAAAAAATAATCCACGTTTATAAAATGCTAGACTCTCACTGATATTACTAGATTAAAATCTTAGACAACTAATTCATCGTAAAATCAAAATTATTTTTTATTTTCAATTTTCACCATATACCTATGCATGTATAAAATTTCAGAATTAACCATTTTATAATATACGATCATTCTTAATTACTTTTCAGGAGTTGGACTTAGCATAAATTAAATTAAATTAAAATAGTGTTGATAATAAAATAATAAACAATTAAGGTCTTCACTAATCCGTTTAACAGGTTTAATCCTTCAACTACTAATACTATTCACAAATTAAACACAATATTTATAACAACTTATCCTAACTGCCAAATCCTAATTAAATTATTAAATGAAATTATTAAATAAGTAGTTTATGCATGCGGTTTAATTTAACGTCCCAATTAGTATACTTAATTATTGCTAGTGGGTAAAGTACATTAAATAAAACTTGGTCTCACATAAGATTTTTTTCATTAAAATAGTTATAATATAAATTATAAGATTCTCCAATACAAATAAATAAATTAGCAATTATTGTATATAAGGATTATTGATGGTGGTTAGGATTTCAAGTCATAGTGGAGTCTTAATTATTCAGGGATAGAAATGGAATAATTTTTTCGTAATTAAATTATTTGTTGTATTTCTCTTATTTATTTATTTCCTAAGAAAATATTAATTAGGAGAGATTTTTAACTATTTTGCCTTTATTTATGTCATAAAATATTACTCCCTTCGTCCTTAAAATTCATTTTTTAATTGACACAGCTATTAGTAAAGCAATTATTGACATAATAATTTATCATTTATCCCTATTAATTATGAAGTGGTGATTTAAAAACTAATGATTTTTAAGAAGTTATATTTTCTTCATAATAATTAATTGAGGATATAATAAGTAAAATAATTTATCTTTTTCTTATTTGTCAAAATGGAGAAAAATTTAAGGACAACTAAAAAAGTAAAAATGAACAAGTAATTAAGGATAAAGGAATTATTAATATTCATTAAATATTTACTGTTTATATATCATCATCACTCCATAATTGAAGTATTTATAATTTCAAGAAAAATTATTACAGTACTAAGAATAAGATGAGAAAAAATAATTAATTTTATTCTAAAATAATGCTCTAACTTAAATAACTACTCCATCTATTTCATTTCATAAGACTTTTTTTTTTATAAATAGTTAAACTGTAATATTTGTCATTTTGTAAAATTTATGTATAAATTATTATATTATGCTTATCATACTTTTGATAAAGTAGTTAGTTAATCTTGAAAATGTATCCATTATTTATTATAAAGCTAACTTAATAAAATATTAAATAAAAATAGAAGAATAAAATTACATTTCTTAATATAAGTATAAAATAAAATGACATATAAAATTAAACAGAAAGAAGTAGTATTTTTAAAAATCGTAAGATATAATTTAGGTAGAAAGAGTAATAATTTAGAAACGTCCCTTAACTGCAGTTCTGGAATTTAAAATTGATTAGGTTCACAACATCGTAAAATGACATTAAATTAATATAAAATAATTATTAAATTCTATTTTTATATATAATAAATCTTACAATATAAATATAAAATATAACAAAGCTATTGAGCTTACGTGCACTTATACGTTACCTCGTAGATTCTTTCTCTTTTAATTGTTATATAACTATTTATAATAAAAAATAAAATTTATAATTTTGTATTTAAAGATATTCTTGGCATTTGTCTATTTTTTTTAATTTAATAATTATGTGCATGCCCATACATCAAGATCATGGTTGTTAAGGAAAATATATCATATTTATGAATCATGCTTAGTAGTTGAAAATATATTAATAAATGACTTAAAAATATATATATAATAATATTCCATATGCATTTATAGTTGAGGTATGTATTCATAATTCACCTAACAGTATTAAATAATTATTCTAGCAGGTTCATGAATTTTATTGCCCTCAACATAATGTTGGATATATAAATAAGAAGGTTTTATCAAATAGAAACGTATTTTACAAGTCATGTAAGTCTAAATTCAAAGCGAATAATATTGTTAGCAGGTTGAATCGTACAAACTCTTTAATAAAAAAGTGAAATTATTTTTTCGATAAATAAGAGTATATTCTTTTTTTTGTTAAAAAATATAGAAAAACTTAATAAATATACTATAATAAAAAAATATTTATCATTTATAGCAATAATATTTCTTTTTCACTTGATCACTTTTAATTCATTTATAATACAAGTTTAATTTATATTAAAAAACAATTTTTTATTCACATATAATACAAACTTTAATGATAGATAATTCATTTAACACATTTTAATACATTTATAATACAATGTGTCAAATTTTTACCAAACAAACATAATATATTTTAAAAAATAATTATAATTTATATAATTCATATATATTACATACATAATTCACTTTTAATACATATTGCAGATTTAACATAGTATTGCTATAAATTGTAATAAATAAAAAATATTACTAAAATCAGTAATTATTTATTAAAATGTATCAATTCATGTAATTTTTCTAAAAATATAACCTTTATTTGTTTGGAAAATGAACATGTTGAGTTTTTTTGTATATTTTTTTAAATAAAGTTTTAAAATGACATTACAAGTTTGACCAATTAGGAAAAGATTGCACATAGAAAAATATGGCCACAATTTTCAACATATCCACAAGCATAAAGTTAAACTAATTTAAAAGAATAAAGAATCTTAGCACAAATGCTAAAAATATTTTATTTCATTCCTATACTAAATTATCTTGCCAAATATTCTTCAGAATATCTAGCCTACTAAATTTGATGGTTTTGTTCTCCTTGTTTCTAATTTATTTATTTATTAGATTTAAATATCATTTCGAATTAAGAAGATGTAAAAGCATATTTATTTTTATTTAAAAAGAGTGCATCTAGAATTGTGATATTTAATCATGAACGAAGAAAAATATGAGAAAAAATGTATATTGCCTAGTGATTATAAGATAATTTAAATAATTTATCATATATGAGTAATTATTAATTTTCAATAATTTAACTTATATACCTGACAATATAAAGATATTAATTCTATATTATCATGTCACATTTATTTATTGCAGTAAGTAATGTATTATCTTTTAAAAAAAATAATAATTTAAATTACTATTCTAATAATAATATAATAATAATAATATATTCAATATATATATTTTATAAAATATATAAAAATTATAATAAATTGAATAATGTACACAAATTTTATCTTTACGATTCTACCTCATAGGTGAGGTGCAACTACTCTAATACCTAATAGTGTATATTGTTGTTCTATATTAAAGTTTGAGTGGCATATCATGTAGATAAAATACTATAATTTAAACTAATAAGTAATAACACATAAAAATGTTAGAAAATTTTAAAAATCAAAGATATAATTTAATAAATATCTTTGATCTTTTTATTGAAGTCAAGAAAACCATGACCCCATCAAAACACAGCTGTGTGATGAAGTCACTGAAACAAACCTTAATTACCTTCCTCATGGTTTTTTTTGTCTTTTTGTGCTTTAGTTAATGAATGATAATATCATATCCATTATAATTTTAAAATTTATGAAAAAAGATAAATAGAATTCACATAGATTTTATTCGTACTCTTCCGAGAATAGTAAAGTTATTTTTGATAAATGTCCTTAATTAAAAGAGCATATGTTAGAAGCAGTTTAAATATAAAAAAGTCATCCGTTATCTGGATTAGAAAATAAATGCACCTTAAGAAATATGAAATCAATAATTTATCCTAATACAAACACTTTAGTACATGGCTTTCGTGACTCAAATTCATAACATATAGGTTACACGAAGAATCGTTCCTTAATCACTTTTTCTTTTCTATTTTGCCCAACTTTTTCGTTCCAATTTTAAAATTGAGTTTTAGTGTTAGGCTTAGTACACTTATAAGAGCATTAGTTAATTAGTTAGTCTAATCCTAACCCTAATGCTATATATATAAATAAATAAATATTGTTTAGAATGTTAAAGAATTTTTTATGATCGATAACATAAATCGTGGTTATTACAAATTAATTTACTATAAACTTCAATTAGTTAGTTTACATTTCCTCATAGAAAGAAAAATAATCTTTATTTTTTTGGGAACATTAAATGCAGATATATACACAATTGCAATAAATAATCAAATAGTAGTCTATGAAAAGTAATCTGTCGTTGTTGTGACTAAATTAATATAATATTATTGTAAAAATATGAATACCTTATTCATGCCTAGCTAGAACTAAAACTTTAATATTTAGGTAACCTTTGAGTTTTCATATTAATGGTTCGATTTTTTAAAGTTTACTGGCTTGATTAATTTGAAATTATAAAGTCTATAAAAAAAATTCTTCCTATCGAGAGTTTATCGGAAAGAAAGTTTTTGTATAAAAGAATCTTTACTTTTAAGCTCGACTAATTAATTTTTTTGATACATATATATAATTCATAAAAGAGATAAAATGTTCCCTACGTATATATGGCTCGTAAAATGTTTCCTGCTGAGAGAAAAAGACTCATGCTTCATTTCATCATCAATCAATTTATCACACAGTTACATATCACTCTGTCTCAACTATCCTGATCTTTATTTGTTCATTTTATCAAATATCTGAATCATACAATTTTGGGGAGTGAGATCTAATATTCCTACTACAAATAGGAAATTAATCATAAATCACTTTAGAAACTTTACGATTTTATTTAGACATTACGAACAACGAAAATGGGCACGGGACTAGGATGGGGTGATGACCCCCCCCCCCCTTTTTTTTTTTTTTAGGTTACACCTTCGAAATATCCCATAAGAATATTTTTTCTCACATAAATAGAAACCTATGGAATAGTTTAATGTAAGACCTAGCTCAATTTTCTATAAGCATTTGACAGTTTATATTTATCGTGTAGTGTACGTGTTATGTATGAAAACTAATTTAGGACGGTTTGACTCGTACAAATTACAATATTTTATTTTTTAAAAAAAATAATATTTTGTTAATCAACGTACTAGGCGCTAATCACGTGATTATAATTATATAATCTCTAACTTTCATGCAAAACAAATGGAACATGGTGAACTTTGAAGATTCATATATTTGGGATCTTATTGGAGTCAAATTAATGAATCATTAAAATAATTTAATAATTAAAATATCTAGACTAGTGATAGAGAAAAAAAACTATTTCAGAACAATAAATAAAGAAAAGAATGAGCAAAAAGATTAATATACTTTTTGTACCTAAGATGTGAAAGGAAAAAACTTATTTGCATCGGGTATTTATACTAAGTCAATGCAATTTTTATTATCACGTGATTTAATGAAGTAAAATAAACTATAAATTTAAACACATGACATACATGTATTGACATAATGTAAACACGTAGTGCAGGTAAGTTTTATCCGATGTGAAACATTAAGTTTCAATAATTAAGATGCATGACTATATATTTCTATCACACACAAAAAAAAGGAAAGGAAAAAAACTTGAAATGGAAAGGAAGAAGTTATTTCTATTTAGTGTTTGATTGGAAGGAAAATAATTTTTCTTGAATAAAAGTTATTTTTTAAAACTTAATTTTATGTTTAATTAATAAATAAAAAATATTATTTTAAGAGTATTTATATGCATATAAATACAGGATGAATTTGGGGATGGGGGGAGGTGAGAAGGGTAGGAGTGGGATTGGATGAATAGGTTATGGTGGTGGAAAAAAAAATCTAACGCGAGATCCTTTGTTTTATTTTATAGGGAAAAGAGTAAAAGTGTCGTTAAACTATGTGAAAAAATAAAAACGTTTTTCATTTATAATTTGATTCAAAATAGTTTTATCGGGCAATTTTGAACAAATATTGACGGCAATGATTTTAAAGTCAAACTATAAAAGGACATTTTTGTTCTTTTTACATTATTTAATGACATTTTTGACATTTTTCCTATTTTATATGATGATGTTTGATTGAACACAAATTTTAAAAAAATATTATAATGATATTATGAAAACACATTATTCTTTCTGAAATAAGCGAATAAAAGAATAACTCGACATAAAATAAAACAGATAGAGTACTCATATATAATGTGTTGACTAACAACAAGATGCTACTTAATTACCATTAGATTGGATACTTGGATTAAAATTTAGACATTGACATGTATAATAGAGTCAAAAAAAACATACATGTGGGAATGGTAGGTATATAGTAATTTCAAGATATTGACATTTTGTTACAAAAATTGTTGCTTTTCTAGGCTTATGAAGAAATTAATGTAAATTGCACCTTTCTTAAGAGGTTTCTTTAAAAAAAAAAAAAAAAAAAATTCTCAAGTAGTTGAAATGTCATCTATCAATATGTTTTATAAGAAGCCTTTAGGGGTTGAAATTAATTTCTACCCTATGAAAATATAGGCACATTCAATTATGTACCTCATACTTCAATGGATGGTCCATAGTTTTTTTTTTCTTCTATTAATTAGGGTGTGCTTGATACGAAAGGAAAATAATTTTTTTTAAATAGAAAAAAGGATTTGATATATCCTTCAACTCTGTCATTTAGAGCTGATAATTTGATATATCTTTTGCTCTGAAAATGATTCATATATACCCATATTGTTACACATATGACTCATATATACATTTTCTTCTAAAGAAAGTGAAAAAAATAAATTTTTAATAAAAAAAATCCATGTAGGGATATATTTTATACTTCTCACACATTTTTTCTTTTTTCTTTTTCTTTTTTTGATTCAACAACTAAATTGAATTTATTGTTTTGATGATCAAATTTATTTTTTCAGTTATTTTCTTATAATCTTTACTATAGATGTTCTTAAAAAATAATTATAGATATATATACTAGATTAATTACAATAGCATACCTTTTTTTTTTCATTCGCACTTCTTTCTTTTTATTTCTCTTAATTTACTCTAAACAATGAAAGAAAAATTGAAATAAGAATAAATACTCAAATAATAATAATAATTAAAAATTCAAAAAGTTATTTATGTGTGAAAAATCAAATACATAATTTTTTTTGATATTAAAATAAAAGAATTAATTTAAGATTAATTTATGACTTTTGTAACAATAAGGGTATATATGTGCCGATTTTGTACAGTAGGGACATATATGAATTACATCTGTAATGAGGAGCATATAACTCAAAATAACAAAATTGAACGGCATATCGGGACTTTTTCTCTCTATATATAAGCGATTATCTTAATTTTTTTTTTTTTTTAATAAATAAAAAAAAGATATATCTCAATAATATTCATACGGTTTTAGGTAAAAGAACATGTGGGTAAAGGTGGGTGGGTGGGGTGGAGCGGGATGACGGATGTGGGTGGGCATCAATTTGGTGGGGGGGGGGGGAGGAGTGCGGGTCAGGGTAGAGCGAGTGGGGGTCTATTGGTGTGAAGGGTGGAGGTACGGTGGGTAGAGCATTGTGTGAGAGAGACAAGTCGTATGAAATGTTAGTCATTAAACTAATTTTTTTTCCAGACTCAGCACTAGAGATATCATTTTCCTAATTTTTATGTTATTAACTAATTTTCTTCAAAAATGTATTTCCCAAAAACATTTTGATTAACCAGACACTAAAAACATTAAAAGATATATAAAATTATTATTATTCGTACCAACCACACGCTAAATCGGTCTATATAACTCAAACTTCAAACCCTAACACACTACTACCTAACTACTCCCCAAGGCATGAAGGCAGTCTTTCCTCTTGTCTAGCTAAGATAAACATTTGTTGTCAATTTCTAAGCCACTTTGTGCAATTTTATTAAATATTAATCAAATGTCTTAATCATGATTAATACTTGTAATAGATGTACACACACGTTTTAATCATTAAATATTGGAAATTCTATGATCATTTAGACCAAGAGGTGAATTTATGGTTGAACTAGACTTGAGCTTTAAATATTTTCAACCTTTTGGCTAAAATTGTTAAGATCCCCTTTTTTAATTATTAGAATATGAAGTTGCTCAATAAAAGCTATGTTGAAGTTCATAATAAAATGTTACTAGTATTTAGAAAGAAAAATATGTTAATTTCATGAAGAATGCAAAAGTTCATAAAAGAAAATGTTAAGAAATCGAATTTTTAACTAATGAAATTTCACAATAATATCCTGATATATATGTAAGAAAAAAACCCTAAAAAAGTTTATTCCAAACTTTTTTTAAGTTTGATGTTTTGTTCAAATTTTATTTTTTGTGTTAAAAATGGCTAATTTTAATGACTTTTTTTTAAGTTGTGCTTAATAGGTTTAAGAGTGTGTTTAGAGCAATTAAATGGGCTAATTAGTGAACATAATAGCTTGATATTGGGCCATTTAAAGTTTAGGCCACAAAGTATTTCTCAAATTTGGTTGACCAATCTATTTAGTATTTACATTGAAAATTGCAATTAAAAATTGAAAATAATTAATTAAAATCTATTAATGATATATATATATATATATATATATATATATATATATATATATATATATATATATATATATATATATATATTCAAATTCTACTTTGAAAATCAGTACATACATATATAGTTGACCATACATATATATACATATACAATTATAATAATATACTCTTTCAACACAATATCAATTAGGATAAAATATTATATAAGCGTGGATACGTTAGGCCAAATAATCTCAATATACTCTTACATATGGTGTGATTTTGTCCATTTTAAGTCAAGTCCGAACAGTTTTTACAAAATACCTCACACCTTCAAGAAAACTCTACACCTTAAACGCATGTTATTTTTCTTTTCAACTTTCTGTGTGAAAATTTGTTCGCATACCCAACTATCTCCTCCTCAAACTAAATTTCACAATCTATTACCGTATTAGGCTAATTTAGAATTTAATTATGTGTCATCCACATTATTATCTAAGAATTTATGGCCAACAAAATCCACTATTACTTTATTATTACAAACATGTAAAAATAAAATTACACTTTTTTAGAATATAAAAGCTAATTAGTTTCTTCTTCATAGAGATTACTTATTTGGAATGTTAAATTATTTTTGAATATTTTTAATAATATTTTTTTTATATATTAAGATTGTCGGCATATCCAATTGCATTATTATTTTATTTTTGTCTAATAATAATTGCAGATAGTACTAGCTTTAAGGTTTATATGGATATGGTGTTCTCCAAGTCTTTTTCAGTGGGCCTTAATATTCTGTGATTTTTCAGCATTTAGCTAAAAATATATATATATATATACACAAGAAATACAAAAATGAGAACTCTTTTGTAAAAATTCTAATGATATTCTATAAATTAATTAATTTAATTATATACATTGATCGAGTAAATTTTCCTTTAAATAGTGAGATTACTATTATAGAATAATTTTTTAAGATAATTATCATTAGTTCAGTACTTTTAGTGTTAAGTGTTAACAAATAAATTGAATGACTTTTCAAAATTGTTAATTGAGTGATTATCTAAGAAATTTATGTATATATCCTTAAATGTGTACATATACACATTTGTTATATTGTTTCGAAATAATACTAAAACATACATATCAATAAAAAAACTAATTACGTAATATACCCTTTGATCATCTAGTTTATTAATATAATCAAAGTATATATATATATATATATATATATATATATATATATATATATATATATATATACCCGCTATCGATACATCATGTATATATTTTTAAACTAAATAATCCAAAGATATTGGATTGTAACTTTTTCTACTAATAATTTGGGACTAAAGTGAAGCCTTGAAATTAGGTGAATAATTTTTTTAAAAAATGATATTCTAAAACTATATAAAAATATTATAAATTATAATTTTTTGTATATCAATATGATGAAAAAATACATCAAATATTCGTCAAATTTTTTGTAGTTTAACTATAAAAAAAAGAATCATGACAATTAAAAATGTACGAAGATAAATTAAACTTAATCCTGTGATATCTCATCTTATGATACTGTTCAACTTGATATTATATTATTTTACCTATCATAAAAGTTTAATTAGTCCAAAATTATAATTTCAAAATAATTTAATCGGAATATCAAACATCGATTAGTCGTATTATATATCCAAACAAATTATTTATTTAATTATACAAATAGGCCGACACTGTTCGCCATGGTTTCAATTATTTGGGCCCAAGTACAATGAAACTTTAATTAAAACATTTATGTATCTGTCCTTTATTAGCTCTAAAATAAATAAAATTCTTACAGTCAAATGACCAAAAAGATAAAAGACAGTACATTATTACATAAAATCAAAGAAAATTCTTACTATAAAGATTCTTCAATTTGGCATGCAAAAAGATGGTCCATTGAAAAAATAGTTAGTACAATTTTGTCTAGTAAGAAAAAACACTAGCTAGCTGTTTTTTTCGATATGTGATATTTATATTAAAATTAGATATATATTTAAATTTAAACTAAAAAGTTTCATATTAAGGTAAAACACTTGGGGTCGATTGGTACCGGTTTTGGTGTTTCTCTTTAGGCATAAGATGTTCACTAGCTACAAAAATGACTCATTCAAGGCTTGAACTCGAGACCTCTAGTTAAGACGAACGGATAATACTAACCGCGATCTATTACTACGTTCCTTTATTGGTAGATTAATTTAGTTTTCTTATTTTCTATTGGATATCTGGTGTTCATTTTGAAGTTTGATTAGTTCAAATTTGTGCTAAAGATCTCGTTTGAGGTGAAAGCACTATTTAACTTTAATTTTATTTATATGTTTCGAACCTAAAACCTCTAGATAAGAATAGAGTGAGACATGTATTTTTATCATTTTATTACAATCTTTAGTGATCGATAATCTAAAGATGATTCTTTTTATTTGTCATTTAATATCTAATATTCACATTGAGATCTGATAAATTCTAATTTGCATTAAAACAAGCCACTTAATTATAAGAATTTATGACTCGATACTTTTGATTAAGAATAAACAGAGACTAACTACCCACCACACAAACTTTGATGGTTGGCTAGGTGATTCACTATAGATTTGAGTGATTAAAAAAAAACATTTTATGTAGGGCTTTTTTATTTTGTAACATCATTATCAGTTTTTTTTTTAATTACTTTAAAACAAAATTTAAAAACCTGAGATAATCATTGGGGTCTACTTAATAAGAAAAAAAACACATTACGTAGTACATTTATCTTTAACATAATTAAATAAAATTGTCCTATAGTCTATATATGTGGGGTTACTGTGCTTTTAATTTTAACAGCTAATAAAGTTAAGAGAAAATTCTCATATTCTTTATGGAAGAATGAATCATGAAAAAAGAAAGAAAAAATAGTCATATTAATATAGAAAAAATATTTTCAATATGATCAAGTAATAATAACAATAGCAATAAACAAATAGTTATTTAACGTGAAGATTAATTTTAACAGCTCAGTTGATTAATTATTCAAAAAAGATTTAGTCATTTTACTTGCTATAAATATTTGGTTAGATCATTAATTCTTATGAGTGTTACGTACATAGTTAAATGATTTTTCTGTTACAAATTTTAAAAAATCGACTTCATTACACTACATCAAAAAAAATATTAGCGGTAATTAATTCTTAATTATCATTAAATATGTATTTTTAGCGGCAATTAACACTCTTTGTATATGTCTCTAAAGCCTTCAGAGACATTGGTTCTAATGACATTCAACTAATGCCGGTAAAGACTTTAACACTCTTTATTAGTGTTAATATTTAATGCTACTAAAAGTTATTTTTATGGTAATGCTAGATAATTTCGAATAGTTAAATGATCATTTGAGTGATGGATTCTATATTAACATAAATGCATAACATAACATAACAAATCCAAAATTAAAAAGGCTTTACTCTCTATATGAACTTCTCAGGATGAATTTAAATTTAATCGAATCATAATATAAATATCATCAAATTTAATATTATATATATGTTAGCTTCTTCTTTGATGGAAAAAAAAAAGTTGTACCGACAAAACCTAAAAAGGTGAAATAGTTTTTGGACTATATATTAGCTACAATTGATATTGTCCATTAACAATGTTGATACGTCTTTTTCTCAACATTCAATTATTATTTTTAGATGAAAATTTTTTCAAAGATAAAAAAGCAAAAAGGGTCCACATATTTCTTGTTCAGTACAAAATATATCAAATTAAGATCATTAGATTAATTGGAACAAGAAAAAAAGTATCATAATATTGACATATTTATATATATCATCATCATAATAATAATAATTCATACCTACTTTCACCACTTATAATAGAAATTTTAGATATGGAAAAAGAAGGGAAAGAGCCTAATTGAAATAAGTTGAAAAAAGGCACTTGTCGACACATAATATACACGTAATATACATAGTATACATAATTCCAATAAGGCAAATAGAAGATAGTGGACTCTTTGGTTTGTTTTATATGGTCTTATAATATGATCCGACTTTTGAAATTGACTTAAATTTATTATTTAATTTTAACATAATATCTGAGTTAATTTCATCATAATTCTTAGTTTACTTAATGTTGGATTACTATATTATACTATTCATGCTTTAGGTGACTGATAATGTGCGAGAGAAAACTTTTATAGATTTACCTCATCACACAATTTTTTAAGGTTAAGACAAACCAAAATTTATTTGTTAATATAATATCAGAGTCATCTTATCTTAATTTGTTTTATTTACCTAGTAATAACCCTTCATATTATATTGTCTATACTTAGGAGTAATTAATTTTGGTCTCATCATAGGGACATTAATCAAATTAACTAAATATTATAACATGGTTGAAATTTCACGACCTTTAATCTGAAATTTTACATTCGACTTTTGAAATAAAAAACCAACATTTTACTCTATTATTGAACTTTTATGCAATATAAACTCAAATTAATCCAACTTATAACGAAAAAATCACACTAGTCAAATATGATATAGCAATAAAAGGTGATTCAAAATTTGCATTACATCGTAAATTTTGAATTGGTTATGCTCATCGAATAATCTCCTCGTTAATATTTTTAACTTTAAATAAAAATCGAATATCGAATATCGAATATCAGTAGATAGTCAAGTATACTTAAGTACTTGTTATCATTGAAGATTTAGAAAAAATATGTAAATAGTCGTTTATCCATGCAAATTGCAAAGTACATGATGAGTTGACTGTTATATTGGCATATATATATGTCGACTAAAATAATAATATTTAAAATAATAATAATAATAATAATAATAATAATAATAATAATAATAATAATAATAATAATATATAAAGGTTTGGAATGTTTGTATCTGAAAAAATAATATAAAATGTAAGTTATGAATTAATGGGCGGTGGATTGGAAATAGATTTGTAGTTTTGTTGAGGAACATAGTGAGGACCCATTTTAGATTTTGCAAGACATAAATTTTATAATTTTCTTAAGAATCAAATTTTATTCAGCCCATCGTCATTGACTAAATTTGTTCATAACACGTATTATTCATTCAGAATCGATAATGTAAGTTTCACCATGAAATTATTCCTTGGAGTATGTTGGCGATCATTGAGCTCGATTGGCGATTCAAGAAAATAATATGTACCGTTTTATATTTAGAAACAACTTAAAGTTTTAAGATTTTTATGTTTATTCTTAATGAGATGATTGATAATTATATAAATATAAAAAAAAATTGCTTTAGAAAAAAAAAAATCAAATAGTATCGTATAAATTAAAATAACAATTGTGGTGTATCTCTTTTTAGTCAATTCACGTGTGTTCATTTTCTCAAGAGATTGGCCACCTAATATTTATTTTTCTTTTACTTTAAAGGTTTTTATGGCATTATTATATGATGAGTTATTTAGGACAAAATTATTAAAGAAAAGAGATTTGATTATAATGCACTCTTTACCCCATAAATCCACTCTGAAGTTGACAATTCAAAGAGGAATTGTTTCAAAAGACAAATTCAAAGATTAAATTATTATGCACACTTCTTGCAATAAACTAGTTTAAAATTGATAATTTATTTAATGGGATAAAAGTGAATTCAAGTCGATACATTATATAAAATAGAATAGTACGTTGATGAACAAAATGAGCTGGAAGTGCATGGACAAATCATATAAGAGACATACAAGATAAAAGCATCTAAAGAAAAAAAAATGGAGTTTGTTCTAAATTTTTAAGATCGAATTCATTAAACTTAAATTTTGAATCAATTCCTATTCCAACGAACACATTTGTATTATAGTTTTTTAAACATGTACTCACTTTGTCCATCCCAAATTATACGCTATTTTTCATTTTTCGAGATTCCAATTCCATGAACTTTGAACAATATTTTGAAATCAAAAGATCAATTGAATTACACTATTTTTCAAATAATGTTTAAAACATTGAGTTTATCCAATCTGATCACTTGAAAATTTTAATCAAACTGATTTTGTTAAAAATAAATGTCAAGAGTCCTCAAAAATTAAATCTTCATATTTCAAATTTTTTATGGATGACTAGTGAGTTAATCCAATTAATCAAATTGTATAAAATATCAACAATCGACTTCAGAAGAAATCGTTCTATCTTTATTAAGGTAAGAACAAGCTTGCATACACATCATTTCTCTATAATCTAACTTATGAAATTACGTTAAATTTAAAGATTTTCGGTGTATCAATGTAAACATAACTCAAATATGAGTTCTAAGATGAACTTAAAATAAAAATAACAAAAATGGGCTTTACTTGAATTCAAACCCTGGTCTTAAAGGGGTATCACTATCTTGTACCAGGAGCACAAGAGCACTTTTATGCTTTACATGGATGCACACACTGTTAATTATATCCTAATTTTTACCAGTTTTTCAATATATATATATAATTTTTCGAAAGTCAACGGATGTACATGCACCCTTCTTCATAGTGTGGGTCCGTCTCTGATTGAATATGTTGTTATTGACTCTCAAAAAATAAAACACGGTTATTTATTTTAGAATGGATGAAGTACATTTGAAAGGTATAATAGGTGCACTTGAGCTTTCACATTAATTTACCTCATTGAATACTTATATGGTGTAGACAAAAAAGTCAGGCACCACACGAACTAAATGGACGACAAAAAGGAAAAATAAATTTTTTATAGAAACTTTATTGGTTGTTTATGATATTGACATTTCTACTATTCCAAACATGTTTAAATTATGCATTTCATTTTCATAAATTAAATTATTTTTTTCCCCAAAAAATTATAAAAAGCTTTTTGGTCAATTGATGTGTGAGTATTCAACTTGTAGTTTTCATCTTTTTTTTTACATGAAAAAAGAATTTGATTCTTTGGAAAAGTTTTCTGTCTTTTAATAATTATATCATGCAATTATAATAT
>CM040629.1:2291170-2342763 GCA_022817965.1 Solanum lycopersicoides
CTCCTTAGCTACAATTTGTTTAATTACGCTCTATAGATATTGTGGATGGTAATATACCGAAAAATATATACATCCAAAATAAAAAAGTATATACAACCAAACACCAGAAATGGAAGTTAGTATACACACAAATACGTACAAAATATGTGTAGTATAATAACAATTTATTAATACATATACATATATAGAAATTTATACAAATAGGGTTTATACAAATACCTGAGATTCATCATAGCAAATTTCATTAAACAGTAGTCGTGATTCATAATTATATGAAATTTAAGCTGTATTAAATAATATACTATTTCCTTCCACTTATGACGACAACAAAAATGATCGAATTTTAAAGGACATAATACATAAACACGACCCTTAACCTGGCTTTAACGAACAACTATGTCCTCCAACTTTGAATGTGCACAAGTAGGCACTTAAACTTGTATAAAATTAAACATGTAGATACAAGTGTCCTACATGGCATAATACGCGTAGGATGCCATGTAGGACACAAAATTGTCATGGAGGGTGTTATGTAGGTTGAATGTGTTCATTTGCTCAATTTTATACAAGTTTAAGTGTCTACTTGTGCACATCGAAAGTTAAAGATCATAGTTGACAACTGATGTCAAGCTAAGGGTCATGTTTACGTATTATGTCATTTTAAAGACATTATAAGTTTTGACTATGTTTTAAATAGTGTCTTTAAAAGTGACTAGTGTCATTTCTACCTGTCACAACAACATTACTGAAGTCATGTAGGCCCCCATAACATAGCCCAAAATGTCTGGGCTAGGGTAAGTTTGGTGCAATGATCCAAACAAAATAATGTTATGTGGGCTTGTTTTAGGTAATGAACTGAAAGGAGAGGACAATGATAGAGATGAACGTACCTGTTATTAATATTGAGGTCTAATTATATTTGTGTTCGTGTCAAAAAGTTTTTATTTGAAAGATAAATCGTTTTTTAACAAAGACGACTATGTATCCAGCACGGCTAGATGCGAGACCTTAAATAAAGTTTAAAAATAAAGTATTTAAAACTTCACTACAACTCTAGTTGATTTGAATAAGTTGGGGATGAATATAGGGATTCAAAATGACCCCTCTTATTTAATTTCTTCATAAATTATGTTAGAGAAATAGGTAATAGGGGTTATTAATCATGAAGATATTGTCTGTCGCAAAGCCTCCTTGTCCAATACGAGAGTCAGAGGCGGAGCCATGATTTTCAATAAGGGGGTTCAAAATGTGTAGAAATAGATAGCCGAAGAGGGTCCGACATCTTGTATGCATACATATAAACTTATTTTAACCATGTATAAATAATACAATTTTCCGTTAAAGGGGGTTCGGATAGCTCCACCCTGACGAAAGTTAGTTGATATATCATTTCGCTAAAAAATACATTTTTTATATTTAATATATATATTACACTGAATTTTTTAACTTCATCGTATGTATACCTTTTATACTATATTTTATTTTATTTTTCTCAATAAAATTAAAATTCTATCTTCGTCACCATATCCAACTTGTGATACTAAGGTTGGTTATAGCATCTTTGTCAATTGACTTATTCCACATGTACAAATCTCTTAACATAATGGCAGTAAAAAGTTCTTGAAATATTTAAGATAAAAATAATTATAGCTAACTAAATAATAAAAGGGGTGTACGTATAATAAATAGAATAAATATTGGTATGATTTGAGAGTTATATATATTATTACTCAAAATACATTCAATTAATGCTAATAGACTTGAATCTTTGATCTACCACTCTACCTGCCTACTGCTTATTTTAATTTAATGCATATCGTACTTTCTAAGTAGGGTCGAATTTATAGTATAATAAGTAGATTATTATCGAAAGATATAATGAGATAAAATGATTTTATTATTTAGAGTTTAAGCCTTGGAAATGAAATTTTTCGGTAAGGAGTGTTTCCCAAAACTATTATGTGGAGCAAATTTAGATTAATCGAATCGTAGAGCAGGTATATTAATCTCGAGTGTGGTAATCTTTTAAAATTTAATGTTCAAATTTACTCTTTGTTTCAATCATAGTGAATTATGCTTCACACACGTTAAAAATATCGTGTTAGATGAGTTGAATTCCGTAATGATGTGTCTTTGAGTATAATTATCAATTCGAGTAGCTTTGGTTCTTACATTGTTAAGGGTTAAGAAACACATTAGACAGATATATCTAATACGTTTAAATCGCAAAAAAGTTGAATGAACTATAAATTTAAATTTATAAAATTAAAATCTTAAATTTATCTGAGCTCGGAAGTTATCTTTAAAGATAGTCAGAATAACTAGTGAGAATATTTATGAAAGTGTCACAGCTGTAGGAAGGCTAAATGTAGGGCTTATTGAATGAGAACAACTAAAATGGAGCAGCCATATGTAACCTTATAATGCAATAAAATTAATAATTATTTATTCTTAGCTTTAATAAAAGTCTGGAATATGTGTTATGGGCTTATGGCTTCAATAAATTTGGTATGTCATCGTGTATTTTTTTGGTGAGTTAGTTAGGTGAAAATAGAGTGTAAAAATTTTTTTTGTTGATTACGTTGGAAAAACATGTGATCTAATAGAGTAATAGTGTTTGTGCAGATCAGGATAGTGTGGATCAATGATAAAGTTACTTTCGTATAATCTATATGACATGAGTTCGAGTAGTAAAAGTAGTTATTAATATGTATTAAAATAGAATGTCTAGTATACATGTTCTTCTCCAAACTCTGCTAACGCGAGATTTTTGGCACACCAAACTGCAGAAATAGGAAAATCTTGTGATCTAATAGTGTTTGTACATATAAGGAAAGTCTAGGAGTGATCATAAAGTTATTTTCGTGCTATCTATATAACGTGAATTTGAATCGTAAAAATAATTATTAATGTACATTAAGATATAATATCTAGATTTTCTTTAAATTCGATTAGCACGAGATTTTTTTTACATGAAAAACCTTGAGGATAAGTTGATAAGCCAGCTAGTTTGCATCGTCAATTTCCATTGTATTTAAATTATATATCCTTGATTTTTGGGGTCCCTAAATGGATTTGGGATACGTTAATTTTTCATTTATTTTAAAATTTTTATTTGACTTATAAATTATTCCCTTTAGTACCATATTTATTTATTAAGATTTTATGCACTTTTAAAAATACATTTAATAGTACTGATTAAAATAATTATGCATCATTATTGTTTACTACAAGTATCAAACATCACCACCAATTACTATCATCAATCACTACTCTACTGCTCACAACGACACCATCAACTAACACCATCCCCACTCAACATATACCACAACCGTAATCACTGACTATCATCACAACTATCGATCATCATTTATTTTTTAAAAAAAATTATTGATATAAATTAATTTAATGTTTTACATAACTACAAGTGTTAACATTCAATTATTATAGGTATGATAAAATCCTCTTTTCAAATAAGAATTGATTCGATTTCACTATTCGAATATTCATATTCAACTTAATATACTCAGTATATAGTGTTTTCAAGAATTAAGAAATAAAACATCTCAAACTTAATATATATATATATATATATTCTTGTGATGTTTTAATCATAAAACAAAAAATTACCTTACTCATTGAAGCTAATGTGTTTTCCCTTTCAAGTAGTACTCTGACCGTCAATTGCTTATAAGTAACTTCATTTTCAACATATAATTAGGACAAATCAATATTATTAAGAATACTAGTAATTAAAACTTGCTTTAAATGACTAAACATGATAAAATAATAAATACAAAGTTTATTTTCATTGAAATGGTTGGAAATCAATAATTCATAAGCAATACATTTCAAATGTCTTTTTCTAATAATACTTTACGTCCAATTTTATAATTTTGAATTGAGTGAATATGTACACCATAAGTTTTAAGCATGAAGAGAATATTCTTTCTAGAATGATTTACGTCTAAAAAATTTACACTTAAGTTGTAAATTTTTTTAAAAATACAAAATAATTGACTATCGATTTCAAAGAAATTGTAGTTTTTTTTTTTTTTTGATTTTCCATCCGGTATTCGGAGTCACATTGGAACTCCGACTAAATTCGAATCGCGCATTGCATGGTCCATTCAGGGTGGCGCTGCCAACAAGATTTTCTCCATACCCAGGACTCAAACCCGAGACCTCTGATTAAGGGTGAAGCACTCCTACCAGTGCACCATAACCCATGTTGGTCAAAGAAACTGGAGTTACCTTAACCACAAAGTTCAAAAAATTGGAAATAATTTTTATCCCCAAAGTCTTAAAAAAAAATTGGATGAATGAAAGGAGACTCCAAAAGATGAAATTAAAACTTTCTTTAACTGACAAAACATGAAAATATTTTTTAGTGAATAAACATAAATGAGCATAATAAAATACTAAATACAAATTTTATATAATTATATTCATTGAACTTATTGGAAATTAACAATGAATGTGTAATATACTTTTGTTTACTTCTTTGGAAAAATCTATATTCTCTTCCCTTTTCTCTTAGGCAATATTTCCAAATTAAATGTGATAATTAATTTTAATGAAAACATGAATCCTATATTAAGATATAAAAAAACCTCTTTTTTTTTGTTATTTACAAAAAAGCATTTGAAATCATTTATATTAATGTTAATTCTTTTTTTAGTAAAAGACAAGTGCAACTTTTTGAAAAAATAAATAAATCATTCTTTGTTGTTACTTTACTAAAATATTTTTCAATTATGTACCAACTACAAAAAAAAATCTATTTATTTTTCATGAAAATATTTTTCTTTATATCGAAAATACCCTAAATGTAAGAATTTCGGATAAATTAGTGAGAATAAATGAAGATCGATGGTGTAGTATTAACTCAAAAAAAATAAGTACTAAGTAATTAAAGTTAAATTATTGGTAAGTATTGATTAACTATATACTAGTAAAATATGATAACTAATTTATTGTTATAGGTTAAAATTCACTAATAATATACAAATAATTTCACTCCTAATTAATTAACGTATATAACTTAGTACATCCTAATGGGAACCCATCATCTACAATTTATTGATATCATTAATTGCAAAGTGTCAGTTAAAATAACTAATAATATATTTACTCATCCCTATATATATGAAAAAATGGAAAATATTAATAATTAAATTATTAGAATAAGCAATTTTATGGGAAGCAGTTAGTGGTCATAAAGTTTACATTTTGGTAAACTAAAAATAACGTTATCTCATAAATAATATTATATAATTTAAATTTTATAAATATTGATAAATAATTATAACGAAGTTTAGGTACTTAGCACAGTAGTAATAGTAGTAATGGTACAAATTTATTATTTTTATCACATTATCAATTTATTACAATAATTTAACTTTTATTTTATATTTATATCTTATAGAAATATATAGGCTATTATAAAGAATTTGATTGTATAAGTAGTTTTTTTTTAACCACAAAGGCTTTTTTAATGAGTTACCTATGCTGGGTACTCTTTGATTTTAATTAATTAATATCACGATATTATTAAAAATAAAATTATTATTTTTATATATTTTGATTGAATCGGTGAGAAATTTTTTTATTAAAAAAAAAAGAAGCAATGTTTTCTTGAGAAGTTTCCTACTATTCAAGTGAGAATCCGTTCTTCATTATATTTCAGTGAACTAATTCAGTAGAAAATAAGTGGAAAAGATATTTCTCACTGTTTTACAATAAATTTTATTTATTTATTTCTAGCACTGTGAAGTTTCAAATTTTACTTGTGAAACTCTGCGACAATATCCTAGAGTTGTTTGATCACCTATTTAACATGAAAGTTCGCCATTATAACTTATAAGAATGTCTCTTAGTGAATTTTATTTTGTTTTACGTATTATGAATTTGAATTAGTCGGAACCAGACAAGAATATTGAAAAAAAACTTAGAAAAAAATGTTAAAAGAGGCACAAGTCATTACTAGAATCAAAAGCAACCAATTTTTTTCTTCATTTTTTGAGAGGAAACAATAAGATTCAATGTATATTGAGTGCACATGTTATGCACGTGCACTTGTGATTGTTATGTCTAAAATTAACACTTGAAAAACAGTAGAGTAGGGGCCAGTGTAATAACCATCTTGTCTCATTTTTATTATTATTTATTTATTTCTATCTTTTTAAAAAATAAATACATTGTATAGATATCTCATGGTAATTTACATTAACTAAAGCTAATAACCCAAAAAAAAGTAGCGAACGATAAATTTTATAGCTAAACAACATAAATTATTGCTAAGTTTATAGCAATAAATTATCATAAAATTTTGTTAGCTATGAGCAAATTAAATTAGTGATCGATTAACAACAAAGTTTGTAGGTAATTTCAATTTTTATAATCTCTTTGAGTCAGTCAAAAAAATAATCATGGTAACTTATATAATTAACTAACAATACTTTAAAAAACAAGAATTATTGACAGATAAATTTGTGGCTAAACAACAAAATATATCGATGTTAGGACCAAACGTTGACCATCATGTCAAATGTTATAACTGATAGTAAAAGCACAAGTTTATTTCTTAACTAAGTCCATCAAGTAAGCATCATGTTCGATTATCTGGGCCACCATAGCCCCTCGTGAGCCTTGACATAGGCAGAAAGTTAAAATTACAACAATCACCCTCCCAATACCTGCCTCTTGCAGAATGTTGCTACTGGCAATCGAATTTATGACCCTGACTCTGATACCACTTCTTAAGATCAACCACTTACCATCATGTCAAAGTTATAGATAATTGTAAAGACACAATTTTATTTCTTAGCTAAGTCCACCAAGAAAGCGTGTTTGATCATGACTCCAATGTGAACGACCCTAGCTCCTCGTAGACCGTACCATAGATAGGATATTGAAATTACCCAATAATTTCTAATCTTATTTAGTGATAGATTAGCGATCAATTAACGATGAAGTACGTAACTAATTTCTATTATGAATTTGTTTTTTTTTCAGAATCAAGTCAAATGAGGCTCAATAATTGCCTACCAAGTCCAAGCATGGTTCACGTTTGGTGTTTAATCACCTTCACTTGAGGAACATATATAGTCGTTTTCTCTTTTGTATGTATATGCTTTTATATATATTGACTAATTATTTGTTGAAAAAATTGATGTATGATTAATTGAATTATTGTACATATTTCTTGTATATATTGGCACCATTACCTTTTAACAACTTTAAAGGAATTATTTAAAAAAATTATTTTCTTACATAAGGACTAAGGTACATCTTTATAAAAAACTCTTTTTTTAATAAAACCTTAAAAGTATTTATAGTCATAAATTATAAAAAAAAAAAAAAAAAAATTCAAAAGGTTCCCTCAAGGGGCTTCAATAGATAAGTCAAAGGAGCATGGAGGGGGGTGAAACCTGACCTCCGCATTACAACACTAGGAGTGAGGGACATCCTTACTCTCTAACTTATCAAAATATAAGGAAAGAAAAAAAAAAAGAAGAAGGTTGCTCCTTGTTACATAAGCTTACAAAAAATTCTAGAATTCATAAATTATAAATTGCTCGATCAAATTATAAGTCTAGTACTGATGGTGACAAATGAATGAATGAGTCAAATTTAAACGGATCAAATAGATTAAATTAATTTGATAGCTCCAAAGTTTGTTTCATGAATCATTTTGGGGTCAAACTCATTGAATCAACTTAACAAACAAATCATAACTTAACTCATGGAAATATCAGAAGGATTGAACAGATCGAGCGAGTTTGGATTTATTTTGTCACCCCTAGTGTGTACCTTTGTAGGCAAAGAATTGTTCCTTCTGTTTCATATAATTATGTGACAGTCTTACTTTTTTAGTCTACTCGAAAAGAATGTCACTTTATTATAATTAGAAATAAGTTAACTTTAAATTTTTTTATTTACTCTTAATGAAATAATTTGCAGACACACAAAGCTCTATGTTTGTATTAGACAATAAATTTTAAATATCTTTTTATTCTTAAATATTATGTCAAATTAAATAATATCATATAAAATGATACGGAGAAATATTAAGTGAGTGAAAGAATGTCTCATAGACCTTTTTCTTTGAATTTTCAACTGATATTTATGTTTTAATAACAAATTTATTCTCTTCGTACCAAATAGGTGACATTTTTTAAAACATGAAGGTCAATTAATGCATTAATTTTTTTTTTATGAAATTTGAAATTAAAGTTATGTGTATAGCAACTTAAATGTATATATTATAACCAGATCACAAGTTTTTATAAGAAAAATATCTGAAAAAAAAGATAATGTTAAAAAAATATTGGACCATCATTATAATAACTATATGAAGTTAGAGGAAGAATCATTGATGAGATATGTGAACACTTTTTTTTAATAATTATTCTTGAGAATATAAGTTATAACTTATATACAATATTGATAATATAAATATATTAGTATATGAGATATTCATGCACCACTAAAAGAAAATCATTAGTTTTTCAATTGGAACTTTTTGACAGTAATTTTCATAGATATTATGACTGAATTATCGAGAAAAGAAAAAAAATAGTACTTTTATATGAAAAAATAGAAAACTTTTCAATATTTTAATAAGAATCTGTTTTTAATTATGTATTTTTTTTCCAGTGATCTAGTATGATAGAAAAATTATATTTTTTATAACATTAATTTATGATAGGTAAAAGAATCTTTATTTCTAATACTAATTATGATAGTTAAAATTCTTACATATGACTTATATAATTATATTAAATATGTTATTATTATTGTTATTATTATTATTTAAAATTCATGATTGTAAAAATATCTATTTGTGATATTAAAGCACATAGAAGATGTTTAATATTTTATTTTGGAGTGGATAGCTAAATATAGTATCTCATTCTTTCACATGCCATAGCTACTAAAAAGGCTGACAAAGAGATCTAAAGACAACCTTTGACTTCCCCTAATTATTTTATTTTACTATAAGTAAGGTGAATATTTTAGTTCTTTCTCCATTTTCCAAGTAACTCAAACATAGCAATATAAAATCTTTGATGAAAAGGAGAAACTATTACCCCATTTCAATCCAAAGTCAAAACTTCCAATATATTTTTTACCTCAAATATGTAAATATCAATATCCATTAATAGAGTCTCGAGAGAGGAGGAGAAAGTCACTTAACTGTATATTGTATTATGTTATTTTTAAAAAAAATGACACTATTTCATTATTAAAGGTTGTTTGATTGATAGTCAGAAAGTCATTAAATTGTATATTGTATTATGTTATTTAAAAAAGAATGATACTATTTCGTTGTTAAAGATCATTTGATTGTTGATTAGAATTATAGTAGTGCGAATAATGTATGAACTAATTAATTGCATAGGGTTTTGTTTTCATTTATAACTCATTCATATGTTAGACTTATAGTTATTCACCTCTAATGTAAGATAAAATAATATATATTTATTGAGATTATATTAAATTAAAATGATCATAATCAAAATTATATTTGGTGCACTAAATTTTATACGGAAACAATTAAAAAGCTACCAAACAAGATAGTATTAGTTATGTTACTTTAATACCTAAATAATTCCTTCTTAATAAGATTTTTCTATAATGTTCTAATAATTAAGAAGCTTTTATAGTAATAGTAGCATATTTACAATTACAAAGCTTTTTTTTTCTTTTTAAAATTATGTATCAATTGAATTATATCATATAAATCTAAATGATTGACGTAAATAAAAAAAAGTGAGAAAATGGAAAAAGAGAAATTTTTTAATTGAATTGAATGTTTTCCAAGTACAAATTTAGGTGGACGATAATTTGACCACCATATATGAATTGATTAATATTTTTTCATTCTTAATCAGAAGTAAATTCTGGGTTCGAACCTTAATATAGAGTTGCCTTCCGTGAAAAGCATTTAATTCTTTAAAGTAAAATCTCCAAAACTACTTTTAGATTAATCGAGCTTTAATATGAGTATTGAATACTAAGCATAAATCAAAAAGAAAATATTTAACCAAAAAAAAAAAAAAAGATTTCCCACCATATGCCTATGATTAGTGAAGAAAAAAGTGTAACTTAGAGAAAGGGCTTTGACCTTTTTAGATTGGTTAAATCTAGGCTTAATCTTCTCCTAGAATTCAAAGTACACCTTAGTGTTCTAAATTATTATTTTAATTAATAATATTAATAATAATTAATTCCTGTTCTCACTTTCATATTTTTTAAAATAAATCAAAATCTACCCCCACCTCCTGTGTTTTAATTAATGCTTGTCATTTAAGTCTCTTTCCCTTTTTGCAAGTATTTCTGAATTTGAGTATATTATTTATTAATTAAATAGATAATTAATTAATAATTAATTAATTAAATTAAATTCTCTGGTTTTGTGCTCAGTAATTAAGGAATTGATGGGTAAAGGCTTCGGTCGGTTGTGAGGCCTTTTCTTGTCTCCCCTCACTTAAATCTTTTTGTTTGACCATTTGGTATTTAATTATTTATAATTTATTGATTTAATTAATTTAAATTTATTTATTATAAATAAAATACTGAAATCCAAAATCTATAATGATAATAGAGATTTTTTTTCCATAAATAATGCTATTTGCATCAATTGTTATAAAATATAGTGAGTTTTTTTTTTTTTTAAATATATCAAAATATAGTATATTCTTACACATATCAAATTAATTCCGTGTGAATACAAATATACAATATCTGATTCACTATTTGAAAAAATAAATAAAATTGACAATTTTGTTGATTTTTAAAAATATACGTCCGGTGATTTTTATTTTTATTTTTTAAAAAAAATAAATAGAAAATCAATAGAGTACCTTTGTTTGTTTAAAATGGAAATGGAGGGACATTTGACAAATTTTTGAAGTGGAAAAATGCATTTGAGGATATAAATAAAATTTTATCAATTTTTAATTTAAGAATATTGAGACACACCTCGATTTTCACCTAAGAAAATTGAGAGAATATGTCGATTTACTGGAATTAATCAAGTATTTTTTAACATAATCGCTTCTCCAACTTAGAATTGATTTTAGGTAAAGAAGAAAAGAAAAACGTAAGATTGTTTTTTAAATTTTGGCACTCGATTATTTATCTTTTTTGATAGTATATATATACGTATCAATTTATGTATGTGCTTTTAAAAACAAAACTATATATATGTGAAAAACAAAACTATATATATATATATATAGCTAATAGAATCTAATATATATGGCATGTTCTCAAATTGTACATGTGTAACAATAGCCATATATATTGACGGCCAGCTGTACATAAATAGTATGAATTACTAATGTGCTATCATATGTTACACAGTACCATAGTCTAAAATAATTTCACATTATATCATTAATATAGATGATTTATAAGATACATTAAATATTATAATTTGTTATATTTCTTTCTTTTTAAAATTTTACATCAAATCAAATAGTAACATATCAGTTGAGACAAAGAGAGTATAGTATATAAATGTTAAACTTAACTAGTGAGCACATACATTCACATTTGTTTCCAATATTACATACACTTGGCTTTGTCATTTTTCCTTATTCAGTATTAATTTAATATACTTTTTATTTATATAAACTAATAATTTTACTATGACATCCTTTAATAGAATAATTTAAATATTTTAGAAAATAACTATGGTTAATACAACAAAATACTCAATGAAATCTCATCAAGTGGAATGTGAGGAGCGTAGAGTGTACATAAATTTTAACACTACTTCGGAGAAGTAAAGAGACTGTTTTCGAAAGACTCTTGGCTCTAGTGCATCGAACTCAGGTAAAAAAAAAAATGAAAAAAACATAACAGTTTATAAGAAAAGTAATGTAAAGTCTAAGAGAAAGAAAGAAAGAAAATAACAATAACAACAAAATAGTGTGATAATCAAAAACACAATTCCCAACATAGGTCAAGAGCTACAAGGATACAACTAGTACTACGATAAACACTAACAAACCTCTACGTACGCACGTCAAGACAACACTTTACTCTTTACTAACTTTCTATCTTAACGTGCGACCTTCGACTGTTTCCGATATAGAGTCATGTCCACAGTAATCTGAAGTTATATCATGACATGTATAATCACTTCTCTCCAATACTTTTTATCTTACATCTACCCCAATAACCAGCCTTTTGCACATCTTTCACCAAGGTGTTAACGCTTCTGTTTTATACATATTCAAATCATCTTAATCTCATTTTTCTTATCTTTTTTATCATAGAAATCACTCACATCTTCTCTCGAATAACCTCATTTTTAAATTTAGAAATTCAATAGTAAGTTTTTTTTTATTATAAAAATATTTATATTTTTAATATAATAAACAAGTAAAAATAAAAGGACGGATGGATATTTCTCTTGCCCCCTAAAAAACTATTTTCAAAGATAAAAAAAACTTCACCTTTATCAAAGCTCTTACTATATATAATCTAGCTTCCACTTAACAAATAAAAACTCAATTGTTCTCTCTCTCTCTCATCAACTCTCCTCTCCCCCTCTTTCTTCTATTCTTTCACACACTAAAACAGAGCAACTCGTCATTTCTTCAACATACCCTGCGTTCAGTTTATTGAGAGTTCCGCAAATTTACAGACCTACTAGTCGGAGTTCTTTTGCGATCTCTGTGTACACTGCGTTCAGTCTATCGAGAGTTTTGCAAATTTACAGACATACTAGTCGGAGTTGTTTTGCGGGAAAAAAAAACAGAGCAACGAGTAACAAAAACAGAGCAACACAAAAAAGAGGCATTTTCATACATGATAATAATGTCTACAGAGCAACCAAATTGTTCAGAAAGTACTGAATCTAGCTGCAACTCTTCTTCTTCTTCGTCGCCCTCATCGCCATCTTCTGTTCTTGTTCAACCAATTCCACAAATCAATTCAAAAAATCGACTCAAAAGATGCAGAGGAGGAGGAGAAGAAGAACAAGACGTGGTCGTTAATAATCCAAATCTAAATCCAAATCCGAAGAAGATGAGTAAAAACAACAATGGCGGTACTACTGCTACTGCTGATGTTTCGTATGTAGGTGTACGAATGAGAGCATGGGGAAAATGGGTATCAGAAATCCGTGAACCTAAAAAGAAATCACGGATTTGGTTAGGTACCTTTGCTACCCCGGAAATGGCGGCGCGTGCTCACGACGTCGCCGCCATGTCCATTAAAGGTACCTCAGCTATACTCAATTTCCCCCAATTTTCACATTTACTGCCCCGACCCGTCACGTGCTCCCCACGTGACGTCCAAAACGCCGCCGTAAAAGCCGCTCACATGGATCACCTAAATCCAAAATACTCTTCGTTACCCGAAACCTCTACAGCGACGACGACGATAACCTCATCATCATCGTCGCTGTCGTTAGTTTCGGGCATTACATCCTCCTCGTCGTCAAATGACGACGAGGAGTCAAGACCGTCGCCTCTAGAACTTGTTCCGGAGGCGACGGGGCAGTTGAGTGAGATAGTGGAGCTACCAAAATTGGGATCGAGTTATGAATTGGTTGAATCAACTCAGAGTTTATTTGAATCAGATGAATGGGGGATAACAATTATGGAAATTGTGAATATTTTTTTGGACAAGAAAATTATATTAGTAGTAATATGGAATTTACAGGATTAGAAAATGTGGTTTCAACCAGTTTTGAGAGTTTTATGGCAACATTAGAATAAAAAAAATTAATGTTTTTTTTGTTTTTTGATAATTAATTTACACTTTTGTAATTTAGGTGGAAATTATTGATGAACTTTATACGTTTCTTGCATCTCCAGTTTGCTATGGTATTTTACAGCTATTTATCTTCTTTATGATCTAATTTATCGAAAATGTCTCTAACTTTATTATAAAGTAAAAAAAATAAAATTACGTAAATATTATTAAATTGATTTATATTATAAATTTGTATCGGATGGGGTCAATAAATAGACGTATCACAGAGAAGAAAAACTTAAATTTAGATTTGGAGTTTTCTGTATTCAATGTGGAGAAGAAGTGTAGGTGTTATATTATTATTGTGTTGTTATATTATTGGATTATTGATTACTATTATTTATTATAATTAGGTGCAAATACAGTAAAAAAGAAAAGTTGAATAATTAAAGATTTTTTCAATTTTTTGTATTTGTGACATTTTGGTGACATGGTTGAAATTGATCAATAAAAAACTCGTTTTTTTTTTTTAATTGATGATATTATTTATCGAATCAGATTATTGATATTTATTGTATTTATATATCTTATTTAGGAATATTAATTTTATAAAAAAAATAGTAATACTCTTACATTGTATATTTAGGCTTCAAGTAATTATAGTTTTTGATTAGTGATATGATTATGTATTTACTTTTTAATAAAATTGATAATAGGAGAACACTTGTTTAAAAGTAGTAGTAAGAGTACCTACATATATGATTATATGGTAAAAAGTAAAAACTAATAATGAAAGTAACAACTTTTAAACTTTTTGTTGGTTGATAGAATTTTAAGTCCGTGTTAAATTTTATCAATATAAATGACGTGAAATATCTGAGTTTTCTTTGTTCTTAATTAAAGATTACGATATTTGAGTTTAATCCATAAAAAATAAAAAAAAATTTGGAAACACTTCTTTTGGAATGACCCTATTATAATACGAGAATTCAAATTTAATCTGATTTTAATACCATGAGGAAGTTAACTTTTTGAATTTGAACTTTATGCCTAAATAATCATTTCTTCTAAGAGATTAGAAGAACACACGTCGTTCTTCTTCTTATTTTTAATTTGTGATTATTATTTTTTCGTCAAGTAAACTCTAAGTCAATTATAATCCTTGTTTTTATAATATAGTATATTCGGATTTAAAGACTTAATCACGTAATTTAATTAATTAAGTTAGAATTGGTATGAAGAAAAATTAATATTAATTTTAGTTGACGCATGTTGTAATTTAATTAATATATACTACTAATCACTATGTTTAATTAGTAAGTGGTACCATCACAAATTATATTTCAAGTAGTCACGTGGTGATTAATTTTAGAATTAGTCAATGTCTACACATACAAGCAAAATTATGGGGAAAAAAAGATATTTGAACTAACTTGCTCCATGCAATAATATTTTACTCTATTAGATTTATTTAAATAACTCTACAGATTCACATCTAAAAGTCTCATTTTAGAATTTGAATTTAAAATATTTGTTATTTTGTCATATTCTTTAATTATTAGAAAAAAATATTGACTTCCAGTCGAGCAATTGATCATTAAATATATTAAATAAAAATCTTGAATCATTCACTTTCGATAGATCTGAAGTCCCGGATTAAAAAAAATCATCCAAAATGTGGTATCAAAAAACGAGTCAATTTTCAACTGAATCTCCGATCAGAGACCTCGTCAAACATTTTTATCTTTTTCAAAATAGTACTAAATCTTAATTAGACAACGTTTTTCTCTATAATAAACTCAATCGAATATAAATTAGATTAGTTAAATTTATGAAGATATCAAACACGATTGAAAATCTTTTATGAATCATGATTCATGGTGGATATTATTTCGTACCATATATATGACTAAGAAAAGGGGGTCCTAAATGAAGAGACAAATGCTGTGCTCTAAAGTTGACATATGCTTTAATCATTTGTGTGGTTCACCTTATAACGCGTTGGCTTTGCTCCCTTTGATATTCTAAATTTATGTTCTATTAATAGTACTAACTATTTTTATAAATATAAGGAACCTTCTTCCCATATTTGAAGAAACTTCTTATAATTATAATTAATTATTACTCGATCCATTTCAATTTAAGTATCGTTTCGCTTTCTGTCTTTGATTTTATTCACGATGCATGTTGAATGTAAAAATAAAAGAATAGTACTTGAGATGGTTTGATCATGTCCTGGATCGACCACTTGATGCATTGATCTATAGGGTTGGTATCGTAATACGTGATTTAATTTGTTGTGTGAATGAATAATGCATTATGACTCGTCACCTTCTATCTAGTAGGGTAAAACGAAAATCTAACATTATTAAAATTGACAAAAGGATGTTTTGTTTGGTTGATTATAAGAACCTTTCGGTTTTGATTTTGAATAAGCACGAACTAATTTATATGCAAATTTTGAGACACGTGAACCTGTGATTGATTAAATGATGCAGTTAACTGAATGTTGAGTTATTTACCTATAGAGTGGTGCTTGGGATCAATTCCCGCATACTACACTTAATGATGCATACGAATTCTGAATATTTCAGATTCAAATCTAATATTAAGATCTAAATTTTAAATAGTATTGACATCAATACAAGTGAATGCATCTCATCCCCTATCGATCAAATGAAGTGCTTACTCCCCGGTGGAGTTAAAGTATTTGAGAGAAGAGATCAAAAATTGATTTTAATAGGTAATGTTCAATAAAAAAATAATTTATCATAAATTTAATATTGATCAAATTTTAATATAAATATCAACTGTCGCCGAAAAACCCGGAAAAAAAAAGAAGATGTTGGAAGTGAAGTTGGACATCAAGTCAGATAGTTCACATTTTTTACTTTCGTTAACAAAGCCAAAATTGTTGCTTTCATTCAAAAGCAAATGAAGACTATATAATATAAATTATTTTATTTATAATAAAAATTTATATGACTACTGACATTGACAACTCATAATTCATTCAATTCCTTTTGCTCATCATAATAATATTATATACTTACTTACAGCTTTGCTCCAGCTATATCAGATTCATTTCTACTATTCCCCATGCAACTTGGTTTTTTCTCCCCTCTTTCCTAAATATAGAATACCAAAATTATAAAATAAAATAAAAAAATATTTTTTTATTTTCATATTACTAATATTTTTTTATTTTAATTTATGTGATTGTTCCAGTATAATGAGCAAGGTATTGTAATATAACAAGAATATTTATCGTTTCGACTATAATAATCATATATTTCATTGTTCTTCTAAAATCGTCATTTAATATGTATTTTTTATATTGCGATTATAATATTATTATGTATTTCATCATTTCCCTAAAATCGTCATATAATGTGTAAGAATCAGAAATTCAATTTTAGTTTTATGATATTTAATTATTGTCATTTTATTTAGTTAATAGAATCTTTTAATTATTATTTTATTCTTTTATTTTATATCATTATTTTATTTCTTTTCAAACTGATTTCTTTGTTGACGATTTATCAAAAATATTTTCATAACTTACAAATATAAAGATAAAATTTATGTACATTTCGCCTTTGTCAGATTTTATTAGTGAAAATATATTGAATACATTGTTAATTATTATAGTTGTTGTTGAATTTTCTAATTATAATATTACTCTATATGTTCGATTAAGCACAATATTTGGTTTTTTTATTTTAAAAATAAATAAATATGGTCTGAAATACATAACAAATATTTATCTTACATATAAAATTATTTTATTAGGTAAATGATAATTTTCAACTTAAATTATTTTAAGTATAAAAAATATGATATGATTCTGGGACATATTAGAAAAAAAAGAGTATATAGTATCGGGAGAGGAACATTCGTCAATTTCATTTTATATGACAATGTTTAATTGTTATAGAGTTTAAGAAAGAAAAAAAAAACTTTTAGCACGTATAATAAATGTCATTGCAAGTTATAATCTTAAGCATATATCATGGTATATATCATTTTAAAGATAGAATCAAAAAGTTTGTATTCAAGAATTTCTAAAATTAATTAAATGTTATCTATTATTTGGGTTGAGGATCTACAAAAACAAATTCTTTATATTCAAAAAAAAAAAAATAGGAATAAAATTGTGTATGCATTACACATATTTTTAAATCTTGCTTATAAAATTATACTGAATATATTGATATAATTAAAGGGTGTCAATACATGAAGATTATTTATAAAATGATATAGAACAATAATAATATCTTATTATTTTTTAAAATGTTTGAAAATATTTCCTATTTAGGATCTCTTTAATGATCCTGTGTTTGATGACATTTCTTGTTTTAGATTAATTAAAAGACCTCCAACAAAATGCTTTTTTTTTGTTTTTAGAAAAAAATAATAGGGAACACATGGCAACTTCTTAATTTTTAAAATTGTTTAAAGTCTTATAGGGAAAAAAATCCTCTTAGTTGATTTTTTATAATTATTATATTCCTAAAAAAAAGTGGTTAGCACTAATCAAACATCAACTAAAACATGTGGCAGTTGTGGCAAGTTTTTTAAAACTTTTTTCAGGCCAGATTGATTTATTTAGTCAAATCAATATATTAAATATATGATATATATTTGTATACTACTTTTTTCCTTAAAATTATGGTTAATTATTATATATTATACCTTAATAAATCACTTTATAATATTAAATTAATATAATTTTATATAAATATTTGATACAGATAAAATCTGATTTTATTTTTTATAACACCAAAGAAAAGAGAGAAAATGATAGCGAAAAAATAATCCACGTTTATAAAATGCTAGACTCTCACTGATATTACTAGATTAAAATCTTAGACAACTAATTCATCGTAAAATCAAAATTATTTTTTATTTTCAATTTTCACCATATACCTATGCATGTATAAAATTTCAGAATTAACCATTTTATAATATACGATCATTCTTAATTACTTTTCAGGAGTTGGACTTAGCATAAATTAAATTAAATTAAAATAGTGTTGATAATAAAATAATAAACAATTAAGGTCTTCACTAATCCGTTTAACAGGTTTAATCCTTCAACTACTAATACTATTCACAAATTAAACACAATATTTATAACAACTTATCCTAACTGCCAAATCCTAATTAAATTATTAAATGAAATTATTAAATAAGTAGTTTATGCATGCGGTTTAATTTAACGTCCCAATTAGTATACTTAATTATTGCTAGTGGGTAAAGTACATTAAATAAAACTTGGTCTCACAAAAGATTTTTTTCATTAAAATAGTTATAATATAAATTATAAGATTCTCCAATACAAATAAATAAATTAGCAATTATTGTATATAAGGATTATTGATGGTGGTTAGGATTTCAAGTCATAGTGGAGTCTTAATTATTCAGGGATAGAAATGGAATAATTTTTTCGTAATTAAATTATTTGTTGTATTTCTCTTGTTTATTTATTTCCTAAGAAAATATTAATTAGGAGAGATTTTTAACTATTTTGCCTTTATTTATGTCATAAAATATTACTCCCTTCGTCCTTAAAATTCATTTTTTAATTGACACAGCTATTAGTAAAGCAATTATTGACATAATGATTTATCATTTATCCCTATTAATTATGAAATGGTGATTTAAAAACTAATGATTTTTAGGAAGTTATATTTTCTTCATAATAATTAATTGAGGATATAATAAGTAAAAATAATTTATCTTTTTTTTATTTGTCAAAATGAAGAAAAATTTAAGGACAACTAAAAAAATAAGAATGAACAAGTAATTAACGACAAAAAAATTATTAATATTCATTAAATATTTACTATTTATATATCATCATCACTCCATAATTGAAGTATTTATAATTTGAAGAAAAATTATTACAGTACTAAGAATAAGATGAGAAAAAATAATTAATTTTATTCTAAAATAATGCTCTAACTTAAATAACTACTCCATCTATTTCATTTCACATGACTTTTTTTTTTTATAAATAGTTAAACCGTAATATTTGTCATTTTATAAAGTTTATGTATAAATTATTATATTATGTCTATCATACTTTTGATAGAATAGTTAATTAATCTTAAAAATATATCCATTATTTATTATAAAGCTAACTTAATAAAATATTAAATAAAAATAGAAGGATAAAATTATATTTCTTAATATAAGTATAAAATAAAATGACATATAAAATTAAACAGAAAAAGTACTATTTTTAAAAATCGTAAGATATAATTTAGGTAGAAAGAGTAATAATTTAGAAACGTCCCTTAACTGCAGTTCTGGAATTTAAAATTGATTAGGTTCATAACATCGTAAAATGACATTAAATTAATATAAAATAATTATTAAATTCTATTTTTATATATAATCAATCTTACAATATAAATATAAAATATAACAAAGCTATTGAGCTTACGTGCACTTATACGTTACCTCGTAGATTCTTTCTCTCTTAATTGTTATATAACTATTTATAATAAAAAATAAAATTTATAATTTTGTATTTAAAGATATTCTTGGCATTTGTCTATTTTTTTTAATTTAATAATTATGTGCATGCCCATACATCAAGATCATGGTTGTTAAGGAAAATATATCATATTTATGAATCATGCTTAGTAGTTGAAAATATATTAATAAATGACTTAAAAATATATATATAATAATATTCCATATGCATTTATAGTTGAGGTATGTATTCATAATTCACCTAACAGTATTAAATAATTATTCTAGCAGGTTCATGAATTTTATTGCCCTCAACATAATGTTGGATATATAAATAAGAAGGTTTTATCAAATAGAAACGTATTTTACAAGTCATGTAAATCTAAATTCAAAGCGAATAATATTGCTAGCAGATTGAATCGTACAGACCCTTTAATAAAAAAGTGAAATTAATTTTTCGGTAAATAAGAGTATATTCTTTTTTGTTAAAAAATTAATCCTTTATTTGTTTGGAAAATGAACATGTTGAGTTTTTTATATATATTTTTTAAAATAAAGTTTTAAAATGACATTACAAATTTGACCAATTAGGAAAAGATTGCACATAGAAAAATATGGCCACAATTTTCAACATATCCACAAGCATAAAGTTAAACTAATTTAAAAGAATAAAGAATCTTAGCACAAATGCTAAAAATATTTTATTTCATTCCTATACTAAATTATCTTGCCAAATATTCTTCAGAATATCTAGCCTACTAAATTTGATGGTTTTGTTCTCCTTGTTTCTAATTTATTTATTTATTAGATTTAAATATCATTTCGAATTAAGAAGATGTAAAAGCATATTTATTTTTATTTAAAAAGAGTGCATCTAGAATTGTGATATTTAAATCATGAACGAAGAAAAACATGAGAAAAAATGTATATTGCCTAGTGATTATAAGATAATTTAAATAATTTATCATATATGAGTAATTATTAATTTTCAATAATTTAACTTATATACCTGACAATATAAAGATATTAATTCTATATTATCATGTCACATTTATTTATTGCAGTAAGTAATGTATTATCTTTTTAAAAAAAATAAACAAATTTAAATTACTATTCTAATAATAATATAATAATAATATATTCAATATATATATTTTATAAAATATATAAAAATTATAATAAATTGAATAATGTACATAAATTTTATCTTTACGATTCTACCTCATAGGTGTGGTGCAACTACTCTAATGCCTAATAGTGTATATTGTAGTTCTATATTAAAGTTTGAGTGGCATATCATGTAGATAAAATACTATAATTTAAAATAATAACACATAAAAATGTTAGAAAATTTTAAAAATTAAAGATATAATTTAATAAATATCTTTGATCTTTTTATTGAAGTCAAGAAAACCATGACCCCATCAAAACACAGCTGTGAGATGAAGTCACTGAAACAAACCTTAATTACTTTTCTCATGTTTTTTTTTTGTCTTTTTGTGCTTTAGTTAATGAATGATAATATCATATCCATTATAATTTTAAAATTTATGAAAAAAGATAAATAGAATTCACATAGATTTTATTCGTACTCTTCCGAGAATAGTAAAGTTATTTTCGATAAATATCCTTAATTAAAAGAGCATATGTTAGAAGCAGTTTAAATATAAAAAAGTCATTCGTTATCTGGATTAGAAAATAGATACACCTTAAGAAATATAAAATCAATAATTTATCCTAATACAAACACTTTAGTACATGGCTTTCGTGACTCAAATTCATAACATATAGGTTACACGAAGAATCGTTCCTAATCACTTTTTCTTTTCTATTTTGCCCAACTTTTTCGTTCCAATTTTAAAATTGAGTTTTAGTGTTAGGCTTAGTACACTTATAAGAGCATTAGTTAATTAGTTAGTCTAATCCTAACCCTAATGCTATATATATAAATAAACAAATATTGTTTAGAATGTTAAAGAATTTTTTATGATCGATAACATAAATCGTGGTTATTACAAATTAATTTACTATAAACTTCAATTAGTTAGTTTACATTTCCTCATAGAAAGAAAAATAATCTTTATTTTTTTGGGAACATTAAATGCAGATATATACACAATTGCAATAAATAATCAAATAGTAGTCTATGAAAAGTAATCTGTCGTTGTTGTGACTAAATTAATATAATATTATTGTAAAAATATGAATACCTTATTAATGCCTAGCTAGAACTAAAACTTTAATATTTAGGTAACCTTTGAGTTTTCATATTAATGGTTCGATTTTTTAAAGTTTACTGGCTTGATTAATTTGAAATTATAAAGTCTATAAAAAAAATTCTTCCTATCGAGAGTTTATCGGAAAGAAAGTTTTTGTATAAAAGAATCTTTACTTTTAAGCTCGACTAATTAATTTTTTTGATACATATATATAATTCATAAAAGAGATAAAATGTTCCCTACGTATATATGGCTCGTAAAATGTTTCCTGCTGAGAGAAAAAGACTCATGCTTCATTTCATCATCAATCAATTTATCACACAGTTACATATCACTCTGTCTCAACTATCCTGATCTTTATTTGTTCATTTTATCAAATATCTGAATCATACAATTTTGGGGAGTGAGATCTAATATTCCTACAACAAATAGGAAATTAATCGTAAACCCCTTTAGAAACTTTACGATTTTATTTAGACATTACGAACAACGAAAATAGGCACGGGACTAGGATGGGGTGATGACCCCCCCCCCTTCTTTTTTTTTTTTAGGTTACACCTTCGAAATATCCCATAAGAATTTTTTTTCTCACATAAATAGAAACCTATGGAATAGTTTAATGTAAGACCTAGCTCAATTTTCTATAAGCATTTGACAGTTTATATTTATCGTGTAGTGTACGTGTTATGTATGAAAACTAATTTAGGACGGTTTGACTCGTACAAATTACAATATTTTATTTTTTAAAAAAAATAATATTTTGTTAATCAACGTACTAGGCGCTAATCACGTGATTATAATTATATAATCTCTAACTTTCATGCAAAACAAATGGAACATGGTGAACTTTGAAGATTCATATATTTGGGATCTTATTGGAGTCAAATTAATGAATCATTAAAATAATTTAATAATTAAAATATCTAGACTAGTGATAGAGAAAAAAAACTATTTCAGAACAATAAATAAAGAAAAGAATGAGCAAAAAGATTAATATACTTTTTGTACCTAAGATGTGAAAGGAAATAAGCATCGGGTATTTATACTAAGTCAATGCAATTTTTATTATCACGTAATTAATGAAGTAAAATAAACTATAAATTTAAGCACATGACATGCATGTATTGACCTAATGTAAGCACGTAGTGCAGGTAAGTTTTATCCGATGTGAAACATTAAGTTTCAATAATTAAGATGCATGACTATATATTTCTATCACACACAAAAAAAAGGAAAGGAAAAAAACTTGAAATGGAAAGGAAGAAGTTATTTCTATTTAGTGTTTGATTGGAAGGAAAATAATTTTTCTTGAATAAAAGTTATTTTTTAAAACTTAATTTTATGTTTAATTAATAAATAAAAAATATTATTTTAAGAGTATTTATATGCAATATAAATACAGGATGAATTTGGGGATGGGGGGGGGGGAGGTGAGAAGGGTAGGAGTGGGATTGGATGAATAGGTTATGGTGGTGGAAAAAAAAATCTAACGCGAGATCCTTTGTTTTATTTTATAGGGAAAAGAGTCAAAAGTATCGTTAAACTATGTGAAAAAAATAAAAACGTTTTTCGTTTATAATTTAATTTAAAATAGTTTTATCGGGCAATTTTGAACTAAAATATTGACGGCAATGATGTTTTAAAGTCAAACTATAAAAGGACATTTTTGTTCTTTTTACATTATTTAATGACATTTTTGACTATTTTTCCTATTTTATATGATGATGTTTGATTGAACACAAAGTTTTAAAAAAATATATACTCTTTTAAAAACTTATAGCCTTCTAACATGTCTATTATCATGATATTACGAAAACACATTATTCTTTCTGAAATAAGCGAATAAAAGAACAACTCGACATAAAATAAAACAGATAGAGTACTCATATATAATGTGTTGACTAACAACAAGATGCTACTTAATTACCATTAGATTGGATACTTGGATTAAAATTTAGACATTGACATGTATAATAGAGTAAAAAAAAACATACATGTGGGAATGGTAGGTATATAGTAATTTCAAGATATTGACATTTTGTTACAAAAATTGTTGCTTTTCTAGGCTTATGAAGAAATTAATGTAAATTGCACCTTTCTTAAGAGGTTTCTTTAAAAAAAAAAAAAAAAAAATTCTCAAGTAGTTGAAATGTCATCTATCAATATGTTTTATAAGAAGCCTTTAGGGGTTGAAATTAATTTCTACCCTATGAAAATATAGGCACATTCAATTATGTACCTCATACTTCAATGGATGGTCCATAGTTTTTTCTTCTTCTATTAATTAGGGTGTGCTTGATACGAAAGGAAAATAATTTTTTTTAAATAGAAAAAAGGATTTGATATATCCTTCAACTCTGTCATTTAGAGCTGATAATTTGATATATCTTTTGCTCTGAAAATGATTCATATATACCCATATTGTTACACATATGACTCATATATACATTTTCTTCTAAAGAAAGTGAAAAAAATAAATTTTTAATAAAAAAAATCCATGTAGGGATATATTTTATACTTCTCACACATTTTTTCCTTTTTCTTTTTATTTTTTTGATTCAACAACTAAATTGAATTTATTGTTTTGATGATCAAATTTATTTTTTCAGTTATTTTCTTATAATCTTTACTATAGATGTTCTTAAAAAATAATTATAGATATATATACTAGATAAATTACAATAGCATACTTTTTTTTTTTTCATTCGCACTTCTTTCTTTTTATTTCTCTTAATTTACTCTAAACAATGAAAGAAAAATTGAAATAAGAATAAAATACTCAAATAATAATAATTAAAAAAATTCAAAAAGTTATTTATGTGTGAAAAATCAAATACATAAGTTTTTTTGATATTAAAATAAAAGAAATTAATTTAAGATTAATTTATGACTTTTGTAACAATAAGGGTATATATGTGCCGATTTTGTAACAGTAGGGCACATATGAATTACATCTGTAATGAGGAGCATATTAACTCAAAATAACAAAATTGAACGGCATATCGGGACTTTTTCTCTCTAAATATATATAAGCGATTATCTTAATTTTTTTTTTTTTTAATAAATAAACAAAAAGATATCATCTCAATAATATTCATACGGTTTTAGGTAAAAGAACATGTGGGTAAAGGTGGGTGGGTGGGTGGGGTGGAGCGGGATGACGGATGTGGGGTGGGCATCAATTTGGTGGGGGGTGGGGGTGGGAGGAGTGCGGGTCAGGGTAGAGCGAGTGGGGGTCTATTGGTGTGAAGGGTGGAGGTACGGTGGGTAGAGCATTGTGTGAGAGAGACAAGTCGTATGAAATGTTAGTCATTAAACTAATTTTTTTTTCCAGACTCAGCACTAGAGATATCATTTTCCTAATTTTTATGTTATTAACTAATTTTCTTCAAAAATGTATTTCCCAAAAACATTTTGATTAACCAGACACTAAAAACATTAAAAGATATATAAAATTATTATTATTCGTACCAACCACACGCTAAATCGGTCTATATAACTCAAACTTCAAACCCTAACACACTACTACCTAACTACTCCCCAAGGCATGAAGGCAGTCTTTCCTCTTGTCTAGCTAAGATAAACATTTGTTGTCAATTTCTAAGCCACTTTGTGCAATTTTATTAAATATTAATCAAATGTCTTAATCATGATTAATACTTGTAATAGATGTACACACACGTTTTAATCATTAAATATTGGAAATTCTATGATCATTTAGACCAAGAGGTGAATTTATGGTTGAACTAGACTTGAGCTTTAAATATTTTCAACCTTTTGGCTAAAATTGTTAAGATCCCCTTTTTTAATTATTAGAATATGAAGTTGCTCAATAAAAGCTATGTTGAAGTTCATAATAAAATGTTACTAGTATTTAGAAAGAAAAATATGTTAATTTCATGAAGAATGCAAAAGTTCATAAAAGAAAATGTTAAGAAATCGAATTTTTAACTAATGAAATTTCACAATAATATCCTGATATATATGTAAGAAAAAAACCCTAAAAAAGTTTATTCCAAACTTTTTTTAAGTTTGATGTTTTGTTCAAATTTTATTTTTTGTGTTAAAAATGGCTAATTTTAATGACTTTTTTTTTAAGTTGTGCTTAATAGGTTTAAGAGTGTGTTTAGAGCAATTAAATGGGCTAATTAGTGAACATAATAGCTTGATATTGGGCCATTTAAAGTTTAGGCCACAAAGTATTTCTCAAATTTGGTTGACCAATCTATTTAGTATTTACATTGAAAATTGCAATTAAAAATTGAAAATAATTAATTAAAATCTATTAATGATTATATATATATATATATATATATATATATATATATATATATATATTCAAATTCTACTTTGAAAATCAGTACATACATATATAGTTGACCATACATATATATACATATACAATTATAATAATATACTCTTTCAACACAATATCAATTAGGATAAAATATTATATAAGCGTGGATACGTTAGGCCAAATAATCTCAATATACTCTTACATATGGTGTGATTTTGTCCATTTTAAGTCAAGTCCGAACAGTTTTTACAAAATACCTCACACCTTCAAGAAAACTCTACACCTTAAACGCATGTTATTTTTCTTTTCAACTTTCTGTGTGAAAATTTGTTCGCATACCCAACTATCTCCTCCTCAAACTAAATTTCACAATCTATTACCGTATTAGGCTAATTTAGAATTTAATTATGTGTCATCCACATTATTATCTAAGAATTTATGGCCAACAAAATCCACTATTACTTTATTATTACAAACATGTAAAAATAAAATTACACTTTTTTAGAATATAAAAGCTAATTAGTTTCTTCTTCATAGAGATTACTTATTTGGAATGTTAAATTATTTTTGAATATTTTTAATAATATTTTTTTTATATATTAAGATTGTCGGCATATCCAATTTGCATTATTATTTTATTTTTGTCTAATAATAATTGCAGATAGTACTAGCTTTAAGGTTTATATGGATATGGTGTTCTCCAAGTCTTTTTCAGTGGGCCTTAATATTCTGTGATTTTTCAGCATTTAGCTAAAAATATATATATATATATATACACAAGAAATACAAAAATGAGAACTCTTTTGTAAAAATTCTAATGATATTCTATAAATTAATTAATTTAATTATATACATTGATCGAGTAAATTTTCCTTTAAATAGTGAGATTACTATTATAGAATAATTTTTTAAGATAATTATCATTAGTTCAGTACTTTTAGTGTTAAGTGTTAACAAATAAATTGAATGACTTTTCAAAATTGTTAATTGAGTGATTATCTAAGAAATTTATGTATATATCCTTAAATGTGTACATATACACATTTGTTATATTGTTTCGAAATAATACTAAAACATACATATTAATAAAAAAACTAATTACGTAAATATATCCTTCGATCATCTAATTTATTAATATGATCAAAGTATATCAAACATATATATATATATATATATATATATATATATATACGTGTATATATTTTATAAACTAAATAATCGAAAGCTATTGGATTGTAACTTTTCCTACTAATAATTTGGGACTAGAAAGTGAAGCCTTGAAATTTGTTGAATAATTTTATATTGTCAATCATATATGTTACAAATTTATTACTCTTCTATTTTATTCGTCATTTCGTATTTTTCAAAAGTCAATTTGACTAATTTTCAAAGTTAAATTACACTAAATAAGTTTAATATTTTTTTTTAAAAAAATGATATTCAAAAACTATACAGAAAATACTATAAATTGCAATTTTTTGCATATTAATATGATGAAAAAATACATCATCAAATATTAGTCAAATTTTTTATAGTTTAACTATAAATAAAATAAATCATGACAATTAAAAATGTACGAAGGTAATATTAAACTTAATCTTGTGATATCTCATCTTATAATATCGTTCAACTTGATATTATATTATTTCAACTTTTATAAAAGTTTAATTAGTTCAAAATTATAATTTCAAAATAATTTAGTTAGAATATCAAACATCGATTAGTCGTATTATATATCCAAACAAATTATTTATTTAATTATACAAATAGGCCGACACTGTTCGCCATGGTTTCAGTTATTTGGGCCCAAGTACAATGAAACTTTAATTAAAACATTTATGTATCTGTCCTTTATTAGCTCTAAAATAAATAAAATTCTTACAGTCAAATGACCAAAAAGATAAAAGACAATACATTATTATATAAAATCAAAGAAAATTCTTACTATAAAGATTCTTCAATTTGGACATGCAAAAAGATGGTCCATTGAAAAAATAGTTAGTACAATTTTGTCTAGTAAGAAAAAACAGATTAGCTAGCTGTTTTTTTCGATGTTTAATATTTATATTAAATTAGATATATATTTAAATTTAAATTAAAAAGTTTCATATTAAGGATAAAATATTTGGGAGTCGATTGGTACCTGTTTTGGTGTTTCTCTTTAGGCATAAGATGTTCACTAGCTACAAAAATGACTCATTCAAGGCTTGAACTCGAGACCTCTAGTTAAGAAGAACGGATAATACTAACCACGATCTATTACTACGTTCCTTTATTGGTAGATTAATTTAGTTTTCTTGTTTTCTATTGGATATCTAGTGTTCATTTTGAAGTTTGATTAGTTCAAATTTGTGCTAAAGATCTAGTTTGAGGTGAAAGCACTATTTAACTTTAACTCTATTTATATGTTTTAAACCTAAAACCTCTAGATAATAATAGAGTGAGACATGTATTTTTACCATTTTATTACAACCTTTAGTGATCGATAATCTAAAGATGATTCTTTTTATTTGTAATTTAATATCTAATATTTACATTGAAATCTGATAAATTTTAATTTGCATTTAAACAAGCCACTGATAATAAGAGTTTATGACTTGATATTTCTGATTAAGAATAAACGAGATTAACTACCTACCACACAAACTTTGATGGTTGGCTAGGTGATTCACTATAGATTTGAGTGATTAATTAAAAAAACATATTTATGTAGGGCTTTTTTATTTTGTAACATCATTATCAGTTTTGTTTTTTAATTACTTTAAAACAAAATTTAAAAACATGAGATAATCATTGGGGTCTACTTAATAAGAAAAAAAAAAACATTACGTAGTACATTTTATCTTTAACGTAATTAAAGAAAATTGTCCTATAGTCTATATATGTGGGGTTACTGGGCTTTTAATTTTAACAGCTAATAAAGTTAAGAGAAAATTCTCATATGCTTTATGGAAGAATGAATCATGAAAAAAAAAAGAAAAAACATTGTCATATTAATATAGAAAAAATATTTTCAAATGATCAAGTAATAATAACAATAGCAATAAACAAATAGTTATTTAACGTGAAAATTAATCTTAACAGCTCAACTGATTAATTATTCTAAAATAATAATTTACTCATCGTCTTATAATCTCCTCTTTCATTTCTCTTATTCTTGCTCTCGTTTTTTTTTAAAAAAAATAAAAATTTAGTCAGTTTACTTGCTATAAATATTTGGTTAGATCATTAATTCTTATGAGTGTTACGTACATAGTTAAAAAATATGTATTTTTAGCAGCAATTAACACTTTTTGTATATGTATCTAAACCTTTAGCGACATTGGTTCTAATGACATTTAACTAATGTCGATAAAGACTTTAGCACTCTTTATTATTGTCAATCTTTAATACAACTAAAAATTATTTTTGTGATAATGTTAGATAATTTCGAATAGTTAAATGATCATTTGAGTGATGGATTCTATATTAACATAAATGCATAACATAACATAACAAATCCAAAATTAAAAAGGCTTTACTCTCTATATGAACTTCTCAGGATGAATTTAAATTTAATCGAATCATAATATAAATATCATCAAATTTAATATTATATATATGTTAGCTTCTTCTTTGATGGAAAAAAAAAAGTTGTACCGACAAAACCTAAAAAGGTGAAATAGTTTTTGGACTATATATTAGCTACAATTGATATTGTCCATTAACAATGTTGATACGTCTTTTTCTCAACATTCAATTATTATTTTTAGATGAAAATTTTTTCAAAGATAAAAAAGCAAAAAGGGTCCACATATTTCTTGTTCAGTACAAAATATATCAAATTAAGATCATTAGATTAATTGGAACAAGAAAAAAAGTATCATAATATTGACATATTTATATATATCATCATCATAATAATAATAATTCATACCTACTTTCACCACTTATAATAGAAATTTTAGATATGGAAAAAGAAGGGAAAGAGCCTAATTGAAATAAGTTGAAAAAAGGCACTTGTCGACACATAATATACACGTAATATACATAGTATACATAATTCCAATAAGGCAAATAGAAGATAGTGGACTCTTTGGTTTGTTTTATATGGTCTTATAATATGATCCGACTTTTGAAATTGACTTAAATTTATTATTTAATTTTAACATAATATCTGAGTTAATTTCATCATAATTCTTAGTTTACTTAATGTTGGATTACTATATTATACTATTCATGCTTTAGGTGACTGATAATGTGCGAGAGAAAACTTTTATAGATTTACCTCATCACACAATTTTTTAAGGTTAAGACAAACCAAAATTTATTTGTTAATATAATATCAGAGTCATCTTATCTTAATTTGTTTTATTTACCTAGTAATAACCCTTCATATTATATTGTCTATACTTAGGAGTAATTAATTTTGGTCTCATCATAGGGACATTAATCAAATTAACTAAATATTATAACATGGTTGAAATTTCACGACCTTTAATCTGAAATTTTACATTCGACTTTTGAAATAAAAAACCAACATTTTACTCTATTATTGAACTTTTATGCAATATAAACTCAAATTAATCCAACTTATAACGAAAAAATCACACTAGTCAAATATGATATAGCAATAAAAGGTGATTCAAAATTTGCATTACATCGTAAATTTTGAATTGGTTATGCTCATCGAATAATCTCCTCGTTAATATTTTTAACTTTAAATAAAAATCGAATATCGAATATCGAATATCAGTAGATAGTCAAGTATACTTAAGTACTTGTTATCATTGAAGATTTAGAAAAAATATGTAAATGGCATATATATATGTCGACTAAAATAATAATATTTAAAATAATATAATAATAATAATAATAATAATAATAATAATAATAATAATAATAATAATAATAATAATAATATATAAAGGTTTGGAATGTTTGTATCTGAAAAAATAATATAAAAATGTAAGTTATGAATTAATGGGCGGTGGGATTGGAAATAGATTTGTAGTTTTGTTGAGGAACATAGTGAGGACCCATTTTAGATTTTGCAAGACATAAATTTTATAATTTTCTTAAGAATCAAATTTTATTCAGCCCATCGTCATTGACTAAATTTGTTCATAACACGTATTATTCATTCAGAATCGATAATGTAAGTTTCACCATGAAATTATTCCTTGGAGTATGTTGGCGATCATTGAGCTCGATTGGCGATTCAAGAAAATAATATGTACCGTTTTATATTTAGAAACAACTTAAAGTTTTAAGATTTTTATGTTTATTCTTAATGAGATGATTGATAATTATATAAATATAAAAAAAAATTGCTTTAGAAAAAAAAAAATCAAATAGTATCGTATAAATTAAAATAACAATTGTGGTGTATCTCTTTTTAGTCAATTCACGTGTGTTCATTTTCTCAAGAGATTGGCCACCTAATATTTATTTTTCTTTTACTTTAAAGGTTTTTATGGCATTATTATATGATGAGTTATTTAGGACAAAATTATTAAAGAAAAGAGATTTGATTATAATGCACTCTTTACCCCATAAATCCACTCTGAAGTTGACAATTCAAAGAGGAATTGTTTCAAAAGACAAATTCAAAGATTAAATTATTATGCACACTTCTTGCAATAAACTAGTTTAAAATTGATAATTTATTTAATGGGATAAAAGTGAATTCAAGTCGATACATTATATAAAATAGAATAGTACGTTGATGAACAAAATGAGCTGGAAGTGCATGGACAAATCATATAAGAGACATACAAGATAAAAGCATCTAAAGAAAAAAAAATGGAGTTTGTTCTAAATTTTTAAGATCGAATTCATTAAACTTAAATTTTGAATCAATTCCTATTCCAACGAACACATTTGTATTATAGTTTTTTAAACATGTACTCACTTTGTCCATCCCAAATTATACGCTATTTTTCATTTTTCGAGATTCCAATTCCATGAACTTTGAACAATATTTTGAAATCAAAAGATCAATTGAATTACACTATTTTTCAAATAATGTTTAAAACATTGAGTTTATCCAATCTGATCACTTGAAAATTTTAATCAAACTGATTTTGTTAAAAATAAATGTCAAGAGTCCTCAAAAATTAAATCTTCATATTTCAAATTTTTTATGGATGACTAGTGAGTTAATCCAATTAATCAAATTGTATAAAATATCAACAATCGACTTCAGAAGAAATCGTTCTATCTTTATTAAGGTAAGAACAAGCTTGCATACACATCATTTCTCTATAATCTAACTTATGAAATTACGTTAAATTTAAAGATTTTCGGTGTATCAATGTAAACATAACTCAAATATGAGTTCTAAGATGAACTTAAAATAAAAATAACAAAAATGGGCTTTACTTGAATTCAAACCCTGGTCTTAAAGGGGTATCACTATCTTGTACCAGGAGCACAAGAGCACTTTTATGCTTTACATGGATGCACACACTGTTAATTATATCCTAATTTTTACCAGTTTTTCAATATATATATATAATTTTTCGAAAGTCAACGGATGTACGTGCACCCTTCTTCATAGTGTGGGTCCGTCTCTGATTGAATATGTTGTTATTGACTCTCAAAAAATAAAACACGGTTATTTATTTTAGAATGGATGAAGTACATTTGAAAGGTATAATAGGTGCACTTGAGCTTTCACATTAATTTACCTCATTGAATACTTATATGGTGTAGACAAAAAAGTCAGGCACCACACGAACTAAATGGACGACAAAAAGGAAAAATAAATTTTTTATAGAAACTTTATTGGTTGTTTATGATATTGACATTTCTACTATTCCAAACATGTTTAAATTATGCATTTCATTTTCATAAATTAAATTATTTTTTTCCCCAAAAAATTATAAAAAAGCTTTTTGGTCAATTGATGTGTGAGTATTCAACTTGTAGTTTTCATCTTTTTTTTACATGAAAAAAGAATTTGATTCTTTGGAAAAGTTTTCTGTCTTTTAATAATTATATCATGCAATTATAATATGAAAATAGTTATGCAATGCTTTATCATGATTTGAGACATCAAAATATTTTAAGACAAAGACTATTAAAGATACAAGTAATTTTCATCTTTTTCATATGAAAATGAATTGATACATTATCTCCATTCACTAATAAAACAAGTTGCATATCGAGAGCTAGTATCAACAGACGCGTTCATTTTTCAGAAATATATATATATATATATATATATATATAAAATAATTAGCGATTTGGACTCAAAACCAAGTGTTCAATTCTACCACTAGACTACACATGCTTTTTGATGAAATACTTCTGATGTTTTATTTATACTCTTCAATTGCAATGTTACACTTCAAAATTCATCGATTTTCATATAGAAAATTGACAATTTCCTCTTTCAATATTTTTACGTGAAAAATAACCAAAACATTCATCTATAAATTTTCTTAAAAGTCCATCGATGTTCTTTATAACAGTATCATATGATAGTATGGAAAGAAAAATTATATATAGGAAAAGTGATTATCTTTCTCTTTACAGGTATATCATCCAATAGCGGAAAAAAGAAAAAAAAGCTTCGTAATGCTCTATTATTTTCAGACATTAAAATTCTTGAGATAAAGACTACTATAAGAAATTAATAAGAGATGGGCCGACTCATAATTTGTCTTATTCATTTGAAAAAAATAAGTAGACATTGGAAAAGTTTTTATTTATTTATAATCATAGTGTCTGAACTAACTCACACGCATAATACTCAAACCAGCACCTTCGAATACAAAGTTATCATTTCTCTTTACAAGTATTTTTCTGATAGCACAGTACTATTTGGGACATCAAAATTTCCAACACAAAGGCTACCTTGGAAAATTAGAACATCAAAATCGTTCCATAAATTGCACGCAATTTTATCCTGCAAATAGATTGATATTTAATTTCTTCCCTCTAGTAATCGAACTTATAGGGTTTTGTTTTTTGGGGGCCTAAAGAGTGGCTTTAGGGCTTGTTTGGATTGGCTTGTGGCTTATGACTTATAAGCCAAAAGCCATTCTAACTTATGTCGTTAACTTATTTTTGTCATTTTGGCATTAAAATAAGTGCTTATAAGCACTTTTTAACCTTACCCAAACACTTTAAAACTGCTTAAAAGCTATTTTGACTTAAAAGTACCTAAAATAAATCGATCCAAACAAGCACTTAGAGTTGAGCTACAAGTGAATACAGGCCTAAATCATGCATATTAAAGTTTAAAGTAATGGACTTGAGAGAATTAGTGAAGTGAAAAAACATGTATAACACTAATATCAGCTGATAGTTTTAACACTTCAAAAAGTCTCAGTTACAACTATAGGGTGTTGGGACTCAGATGAGCATTTTCGAAAATAGACTAATTGATATGAGCCTAGTGAGCATTGAGCAATAGATACATGTGATTCCTTGCTAAGTCTATATCAAAAAAGGAGCTCCGGGACAATCGTCTTCTCTGTATAATATCAACGCAATTCAAAACTTGAACGAAAACCTAAGAGGACCGTGTTTAAAGCACAATCCTTTCACATGAAGCTACTCATCGTATGAAGTATTCCTATCATGTAGATGATAAATAGAAGTTACTTGTTATGAGTAGCCCTTCATTGCCAGGGATTCTTCTTTTGAGTTGCACTTCTTTTCGAGCTAGTAGAAGTAGCTTTCTGTCAATATTCACAAAGAATAGTACTGGAGTCAGATATCTAAAGTTGCATATATTTCAGAAACAGAGGAGGCTAGACATACCGATTTAGACTTCTTTGTCTTTCCACGGATTCTGTTCTTAGGAGGTTTTAATTTGTATAACCGAACCATCCAGTGATGAGTGGTAAATACCTGCATACAAACAAAATACCAGATGGTGAATAATTTGTGGTTCACTACGTTGCATGAATTAGTATTCTTCGTTTACGTTAGGTTATCCAGAATAGTTATATGTATGACCTTAGATTTATGAAATTTATTTTCATTTTTAGGCAAGGTCATGGACAAATTTCCTTTAACAGCGCCACGTTCATCCTTGCCTCAAAGTATACGAATAGGGCCATAGTGAGCCATGTGAGTTGGTGCACAAAATGCTTTAATAAACTTTTGTTTCTTCATTATCATTTCCCAAAAACCAACTTAGAAATCGAAATGATAATTGGTTGACGATTAACTAAACCTTCTCGGAGCTGCAAAGAGTCAACATGATATAGCTACAAACACACACTGTACTGCTTCACTTAATACACGTGTGATTTTCAGCAAATATGATCTCATGCTTACCTCCTCAAAGTGGGTGAGCTTGAAATGTTTCTTTCCAATTTCAGTCCGCCTTACTCTATCGTACCCCTTGCCATCTGTCTCCACAAACCTACAGCACAAGATAGAGATGATGTGAATAATTTGAAGTTAATGTCTGAAGGCCACCAAAACGTAAACTTGCATGTCTTCAAGAATTTAGCACCTGTAATAAGATAGTTTGTACATGAGGGAGTTCAGCATGGTTGGAGTAGCCATAGAGTCAATCCGGTACTGGCCATCTCTCTATCAAAAAAAAGGAAATTATAATTGGAATCGAAACTACGAATCTAAACTCAAACATCAAGTAAATAGCTCACTAGCTCTTAGCCTCTTAGTGACTAAGAGCACGAACTTAATAAAGAGATATAAAACATGCAATAAGACTATAAGAAAGAATTGGTGTAGCTCTTAGTGCCTAAGAGAATTGAACTTGATAAACAACTAATAAACGGCTTGAATATTGGTTAAACTCTTAAAGAAAGGAAACTGTATCCTGAGTGTTTGCTCATTGAAGTAAAATATTAATGGCACTACATAAAGTACAGAAACAAAGAACAGTCACGTAGTTGACCACAAAAAGAAGGTAGCTAAAGGACAGTAACACACCAGATAATCAGGTTCCTTGATATGAGGGAAGACACCCCCACCGATTCTAACCATCCAAAGAAACTTGTTGATATCATCACTGGGATACCCAACAAGACCTGAAGTTGATAGTAGGCATTAGACTTGAAGGCTATTGCAAAACAATAAGTCTTGATTGAGCTAAAGTACAAACCTCCAAAGACAACAAGAACATATTTTACATCCAAAGAGTTGAAGATCTCCCAGGCTGCTTTTTCAGGAGAGGACATGGCTGTACCAACTGTTGCAATATGTGTATTGTTCCAGGTGTTATTATCAACAATAACAGTGCGATTGGCCATAGCAGTAGTCTGATAGCCATAGTCCCACCATGATGCCACCTGAAAAGAGTTAGCAGAATACCACATACATCAGGTGTTTGCATGGGCGCGCGCACACACACATGTATGTGGCAATAAAATAACTACAAACAGTGATTAATTACATGGGTAAGAGAAACCATTTTAATCACATTTAAAACAATATTTGATTTTAATTCAAATGCATAAATTTAAGTTTAAATTTTAGATCTAGTGACTAACCTGCTCATATTATATTTCTAATTTCACATCTCTAATCACTAACATATTCATCCATGGCATTTCCAAAAATGTATTGTTTGGCCTTATTGTTGTGTGCCTTCTTTATCAAGAAGGAACCTTTTTTAATTAAGGATTTGATGAAGGAACTTATGGACCTTATAAAATTTATATCTAATATAAGATATAGTAACTAAATAATATAAGCTGTTGGTTGGCTGGTGTTTGCCGAGATGCATGCCTCAGCACCTTCACTGAAGCACCACATAAGTCAAGGAAGCCACAGTTTGCAATTTGTATTCCGCCTATCCACATCACATGGCTAAAAAGCAAGCTTCATGTTCACTTTTGAAAGAATGGTTTACATTATTTAGATATGAAGCCAACTCCAAAAAAAAAGTTTCAACATCAGCTGTGAGGGTCTAATAACTCACTGAATGTTAATTGGGTTTGAACAGCAATCTATTAGATCATATCATGCATTCTCTAGTATTCCATCTATTTAGAAAAAAAAAATAAAAAATCTTGGCTAGTATTCCGCCAATAAGCTCTTCCAGTTAATAATAGTTACCTAAGAACTATCTAAATTATATTTTCAGCTGCTACAAGTTACCAAGTCACATTGAAATTTCAGCCAGAAAATATACTTTAAGCAAAGTAAAGACCAAATTCTTAGCCACCATAACAATTATCTACAGCACCATCACAAAAATTAAATAACTGCATTGTCACCACACCCATTCCAGAAGTAAACTAGAATTTGTGCGTAAAGGAAACCAAATTGCAAGTTCTAGAACCATCTCATCAACAGAAGGAAACAATAAAATCAAGAGAAAGGAGATAAGAACTCACTTTATCATCTACATCAGTATTGTGGCTCAACCATGCATATGCCTCTCTGAAGTCATCAAAAACATGAAGTCCATCATGTGACTGTGATGTTAGTACAATAGAAGGAGCTGAGTAAGCTTCCGCAGCTGCCCAGACACAATGAACCTATAAGGAAATTTATTTTCCGATTAAGCCAACAAGGAAATAAAATTACAATAAAAAAATAAAGGAGAAAAAAGCTTTTAAAAAGGTTGCAAGGAGATATGAGTACTTGAACAAATGCAAATGTCAAAAGATTTTTGATTAGTTCATATGGAATTTAGGTAACACTTTTCAGTTTGCTATGGCACAGAAATATACAACTTAAAATAACTGTTTAACTGTTAGTGATCAACATAGGACACATGTTCCTAATCATTTCTCTGGGAACCGTTCCCACTGAAAGCAATTGTTACTCACAGCTAAGTTGGGTAGCCTGTTGGATCATTTCATGTGTCTGAGGTAGTTAACCATCCTATGGTACAGAAGCTCGAGATGGACTGTTCTAAGTTTTTGGGTAAAAATCCGAATATATTGCTGATCTGGACTCAATTCTAGAAGTTTTAGACTCCTGGTGATAAGAACAAGGATTATAACTCGATTTTCTTGTTGCAACACCCACATTTTGGTTTCTAGTACAAAGATGATTATAATTATACACTGAAACATGTTACCTTCTAAAAAAATCATCCTACAATCTCCTTTCACAAATCTGTGTATGTGTGTTTGCACTTAATTTACTGATCCAAGTTACTTGTCAGACTTAGAACTCAAATCTATCAATATAGGAATGCACTACTAAAGTTAACTAACTTGTGCTGAGGAAGGACATAATTGAATTTGATCACCAGTTTTCTCCAATTCAGGATAGGTCAAATTAATTCCTTCCACTCTTTCCCTTATATACCCAGAAACAGCAACTAGGAATAGTGATGCGGACAGATGAATGGAAAGGGAGATAGCATCCAGATTGCCAAGCGATGATGGAAAATTCTTCTTTCTTGAGGAAAAACGACAGGGTGTGTGCCTTACTCAGGGGGATAGAATCCCCCAAATATTAGTAATGTGACAGCCCTGAGCCAAGGCATGGATCATCATCTAACAATTGAATTTGAAGCTTGTCTAGTCTTAAGAACTAGCTTTCTCCAAGTAACATAGTTAGGAAATCAAAAGAAAAATGTAGCAATTAAGAACTCTAGCGATGGAAAAAATAAACATAAGATGTATCATTTATCAGCAAGGAAAAGAAAAAGAACTTAATTCCATGTATAAACATAATAAAGGAATTACTAAATGGGACTGATACAGCTGCAAGTAGTTCAATCAGGACAGAGCAAAAGGTACATACCACATAAAAGGCACCCAGCAACACAAGTAAAAGAATAGCAACAACAGAAGCCTCCATGGGTAACATCAAAAGCCTCTTCTCACTTTTTTTAGTAGCAATGGGAGCTTTTTCAACATTCTCCTTTTCTTTCTTCTTTTTTCTCGAAGGTTTTTCCTTTGGGAGTTCTTCATTTCTATCAGACTTCACCACATCATTCTGTGTAACCCCGTCACCATTATCCCCTGCCTTGATGGTGAATAAAATGACAAGAACTAGTTCAGAACTATCAAAATAGCCAACGATTGGCATTACCTATCGAAGAACAACAAAGACACTTACATCAGCCTGTTTGCCAATTGATGCAAATTTGATTGATCGAGTAAAAACACCAAAAGCTGATGATAGAGCAATCCCGGACATTATACATGCCGCTGGGGCCAGTACAAGCATTAGGCGGACCTGTGTTTCAGCAAATGTAATGACGTTCAGAAAATGGTGAGCTTAAAGGAAGCAGAAGAAAGGGCAGAAAATCTTGAAATCCTTACCATAACACCAGAAAAGTACACTGAAGTCACTAAATAAAGAATCACAAAGGAGCTAGCATCAGTCAGGGGCAAAAAGCATGCCTACACATGCCAAAAGTAACATTAATTGGAAGCCCAACAAAGATCAAATTAACATGAGAAAGTCAAGATAAATGGAGCTGAAAATTGACACTTACAATAATGCCTGCGGGGACCAAAAATGCTAATACATTTATGTCCATAAAGTAAGAAGGCCAAGTAGGTGGCTGATGTTCACTAACACTGGCAATAATTGGTATATACTTGCTCGCATAAGTTCTGTCTCAATTCAAAGAAAAGTAAAAACAGAAAGTGGCTTCAGTACATTGGTTGCATGGGAAAATATAGGTACAAAAAAAGCTATGGCCCCGGAATCATTACAAACTAATAATTAATGAGATACGAATTTTAGAATCTTAAAATCTCCTAGAAGCAACTCCCCCAGAAATTAACAAGGGACAGATCTCGAAAAAGCACAAAGTAGAAATGAAATTTTTTTTAAGAGTGAATAGCAGGAGGGGCTTTAGCTACAAGCAAGAAGGTAAGCTCATAATTTACTTTTTATACAGATAATTGAGTGTTTGTAGGAGAAAATCATGTATTTGTGTAAGATTTTCTACTTTTGGTATATTTCTTGTGTACGGGCTAGTTAACACCATTTTCTTAATAATATTCTTACTTTATCAAAAAAAAAAAAAGATAAGCTCACAATTTAAAGAAAATAAAAAATATAAAGCATTTATGAATGGAGTACTTTCACATTAATGCTCTTAATAATACTTATTTCTACATCCAACCATCCAAAAAATACATCATTAGAATGCAATTTCAACAAGCCAATAGAAAGATAAGTTCAATTTTAAAAATTATTTTCAATTTTGATTCTTCATCTATCAAAAAGAAGTAGCAGGCATAATTCAATTTAAAAGAAGTAAACATTCATAATTTGCTTGCTCTTGTAATTATTTCACAGCATCTTCTTACTGAAGATACCAATACTATATCTTTAACTATCAAAAGGAGTAACATGCATACATCAATTTCAAAAAATTGCCTAGGAAACTGTGATAATCAAAACAAATAACTACTTCTATTTATTAAACAATCAAAATAATAATGGAAGAACTGAATATGAATCAGAGGTTTAGAAATAAAGAAAACGGAACAGTACTAAGAGACATAGAAGATAAGAAGCCCAAAAAGGGTAGCAAAAGAAGATCGTATATATTCAAAGGAAGAAAGAATTATCATAGAGAAAAAAAAAGTAAATCAAGAGAAGTTGAGTCAGCTGTAGACGGAGAGTAGTTGCATGGCAAGGTAGAAAGAAGACAATAACCAAGACAACAAGGAGAAAACCGAGGCGCGTACTTGGGGAGGAGTCCTAACACAAAGATAGCAAAAGCTATTTCTCCAATTTTCTCTTTCTCCGCCTGTGTAAGTGAAATTAAAAAATAGATCGTTTTTTGCGCACGTCCCACTATCTCAAGCGCTCACTTCTTAGTTCTTAAAATCACATTACTTACGAATGAGAAGCGATAAACCATCACTTCATGTTTAAAGCGCTGGGGCAATCACTCCTAACAAAGCTGGCCTTAAATGGGGTTGCATAAAAATCAATCAAACCTTTTGATATTTATGATTCAACATCTTTATCGTCACGGCAAAAATCTTCATAACTAACCCCACACACAGAGATTCTTTTGGAATGTAATAGAGGCATCACTGAATGCAGGAAAAGCATGGATTTATGAAGATCACAATTTGTTTCTTAAAGGCTCGTGCACTATCATCTCATAATCAGGTTATACAAGTTCCTTGGGAGCTTAGTACCAAGACCTAAATGTTATCTGCACTGCTAAAGCGCCACAGAGAACTGAAGTATATGTTACAATCACATTAAGCCCTCCAGACGCCCGAATGAAATAATTCATATTGGGTCATCTGCTTCAAGATATTGGATTCTGTGAACCAATGTGCATCAGAGATCATAAGTCGCAACTTTATCTAGAAAAATTCATTAGATTTTCTTTAGGGAAAATAGAAGTATGATATCACTGTGTCCTCTTTTTTATGGTAGAAAACTAAAGAAAATGTAAAGTAAGCATATAAGATGACAACATGATTCATAAAGCAAGGAGCATACGGATCAAGCAGACTAAGGCTTCGTCCACTCCATCCCTTTGTTGGGCTAGAGGCAACAAGCGCAACTAGCACAGCTACCACAGCGCAGCAAACAATCCTGAATAACAAAAGAAGAAGCAATCATCACTGGAACAAATAACAGAATTCAAAACAGAAATAAATTAATGAATGGGGGTTGATCCAATTAATTTTATTAATCCATGTCCACTAGGCATCAATATAACAAGCTATTCATATAAATTAGAGGAGCTTACAAGCCTGCAGATACAACAAGAGTCACAGCTACTTTGAACATTTTTGGTGTGAGCATCCCTTTGATGTAATAGACAAGCCCCACAACATTGAGAATTAGGAACACCTGTACATAGACACCAGAGAATTCAGTGCACATGGGGGTGGCAAAATCAGCCCATGAAAACATGATTCGCCCCGCTTTGACTTGCCCAACTCAGCCCACCTAAAAGATGGACCAGTTTGGGCTAAATATCTAGCCTAAAGTGATCCATGAGAAACCTTGTCAAAGAAAATAAGAAAATATTTTATATATATATATATATTAGTATAGTTACAATAAGGAAAAAGGGTTATATTAGTTTCGTTTAGTAATCAAGCGAATTATAATAAACAAACAGAGAAATAAAACTTCATAAGAGTTGAGTGGATTGGGTTATGGCTCATTGTTTAGACCATCTCAACCCTAAAAACCTTTGGCCAGGTTATGAATGGCCATTTATTAAGTCATCTCATTTTAACCCACTAAATTCAGCCCAACCAGCCCCCGTTTGACACCCTTAAGTGCACATGTCAATTTAATTAGGACCCAAAATGTCCATAATATTACTAAAACACAGAATATTACTCTGTATCCTAGCTATCAACACATGTATAATCTTTTAAATTTCATTTACAAGTGCTTTTTGGTAACTTCCTAATTTCTTTTTCTAACAAAGATGAAGACTAGGCCTAATCATTTGACCCCCTTATAGAAGCTGATAATCACAAATCATAGTAGAATAAGACGTAGAGTGGTATAGTGTGTAACACTCTGTTTACTCTAAATCTCCTGCACCACATATTAAAAGGGCCTTACTTTGACTTAGAGAGATTGAAGTAGTTCATGCTTTGTATATTTACTGCGACTGAGAGCAAACGTAGAAATAGTGTATACTTTTAAATGAATTTAAACATTTAATCTCATGAAGTGATGCCGCACACATTGGCTATTTGTTTAAAAGGCTTTAAATTAAGTAGATAGAATTTTTAAATGTACTAAGAAATGATGTGCGGATGGAGACGAAGGGAGTGGTAATGAAATAGAAACATAGCCAACCATTATATGCAACCCAGCCATGCCATCTCAATGCAACAAGCTGTTTTCAGCTTGATGATTTTAATATCCTCAATACTTCAATCATGCAATAAGGAAAGCCAATGCTATTTCAAGGAAATATGGTGGTACTTTGAGAATATCTAAATTAGGTAGGTAATATGCAGGAACACATCCTCAATCATATATTTCAACCAGGACTTTACTACTAAAAAGAGTAGAAATGACCTTACCAGAAATGAGGCAAAATGTTCTGATGTCATTACTGCATTAAAACCTACAACAGGGACCAAAGCAGCCAATAGTGTTCCCAAGATAACCTGCACCCATATCCCAGATGATTAGAAGAATAACACAAACTCAACTTTGTAGAGAAAATTGTAAATGGGAATATATTCAGACTAGAAGATTTTAAGCCCCTTGATGAAGGAAATTTACTCATTCATTGAATGGTTTTAGCAAAAAAAAATTTGCAAAGTTTTGCTGATAATTTATTGTTAAAAACAGCAGGATTGATCATTAAACAACAATCAAAATCCATCTTAAAAAAGACTGCAGGAATCTCATAGGGACAAGGTATCACCAGCTGTTACATATAGTTAAAAACTGATGGTGTTTCCGTTATCAAGCACCAACACAGATGACGATTATACTTCTTCTTTTTTTCCTAAAGACGATTAAACATTTTTTTTTCATTTAAGAATGTGATATTTCAAATGAATGAAGGTTTGCCTTTTTAAAACTTATCAAAAGTTTGGGTTCAAAAAAGTATATAGTTAATAATTACTCAATAAATTACTTTCATAGTAGAAATGAGAAGAGAATGCTCCCACCAGGCTATCATATAAACAATTTCTTGCTTGTGCAGAATATTTTTTTATTTTGCCCAATTTTTTCCTTTTGACAAACTCATTTTTGAGAAAAAAGAGAAGGCAAACATTTTTCCCAAAATAGCAGACTCATATAAAAAAATTGATCAAAAGAAACCAACTGAAAACACTGAAGTGAACTATTTATGATTCACTTTCGGTTTTCTCATGCAGTAACCGAAATAACTGAACTGGAAAATGGAACCGACCGTTGTCCACCCCCTAATTAACACTACAAATTGTTTATCAATACGTTTCCCAGATGCTAGTACTTACTAATGGAGCATAGGCAATATAAAGCCGTGAAGAATAACGCCCAGTTACGATGCAAAGTAGGGCATGCATTGGAATAAGGTTGATGATAAAGGTATATCCTCCCCAGGAGCAAACCTGAAAGAGTATGGAAATACAATAAATTTGTCGGAAAAGATATGGTAAAGAAGGGAATAAAAGGTAAAGATAACAATCACCATGGAGGAAGTAAATGCCTACCATGTAAAAGTATGACAAGGCATTTAGAGTAGCATAAAAGAGGGACCCCGTGTTCAGTGTCTGCACCAAAACTTCACCATCATTACACAACGTGAAAATGGAACACAAAAATCTTAACAATAGAAGGATAGGCCCAGGAAATATTGCATGTAACACCACCAAGTTAAAATCTGAAAATCATCATGCAAACTGAACCTTTATATAGAGATAGAAAGTGAAGATCAATGCAAATATGGCCACAGCTTCATTGTCATAGCTTCCAGCCACTGATCGAGATATATATGATGGAACCTGCAGGCAGCATGAAAATGAAATTCACCACATTAAAGAAGTACACTAGCAATTTGTTTTCTTTTCGGAACAAAAGGTTACTACAGATGGCCAAATCTGTTGTAAATCCAAAATAAAATGCTACTTTATTTTGAATAATCTATATGCAAAGGCCACATTTTAGAGTCATCAGATGGAAATGTGTGCAAGAGAATTTACCATAGCCAAAAGAGCTGCAGCAGTTAGTCCAGCTCCAGCCCCTTTAACTTCCTACAAAAGCAGACTCGTATGGCTTAGAGCTCTCGCTTCACAACAGAGACATTTTTTAGGTTGCTACAGATCCAAGAGAACAAAAGAAACAAGTAGTATCTACATCATTCTGATAAAAGTGAAAAAAAAATGTAATCAAACCAGAGAACAAACCTTTGTCAGAAGGTATGTTGCCCAAGCAGCAAAGGCAGAGAATGTAGGAGCAGTAAACACACAAACGGTTTCAACAGAAAGAGGAATATTCAAGGAATTAAGTATCCTGCCAACAAACATATATGTACTCCGTTATTCCTTTAGGTGCTGAAATAGATCAGTTCATATAATTAAACAAACAACAAAGATGCCCATAATTTGAAGAGTGGGAAGTAGAAAAATAATGATCTGTAATACACACCACCACAAAGTGCCAGCAGTCAATGTCAGTCCAGGGTAAACAGTTCCACCAATCACTCGTCCAAGTGGATACCTATCAGACAAGGAAACCTTAACTACCAGTCATTTTCAATTAAGAATCTACAAGTCACGACAACATTGTCTGGAATAATTAATTTACTCCTACAATCATAATTACCAGGTCCGATCATCAAACCAATTCCAGAAGTCGTAAATTCCATTCTTTGTCAGAAACTGCAATTGGCATAGCATGGTTATATTTCACATGGTTTTGTGGTACTGACAAACATATGTATGATAGTAAAATAGCAATAATAATATGATATGATCATTATCATCATCCAAGGAAATACTCTACAAGAATGGAACAGTTTCATGATCAAAGATATCAAAAATTAATGGCAAGCAACAGGTTCATGAAGAAAGATATCCAATATTAGCACCACAAATTGACTTATAAAGTTGATGCTAGAATAGCTCATAGAGATATTATAGATAGTTACTAAAGTTAATCTGAAAATCAACTCGATAGTCCAAAAAGAGTTGATTGGATGTACAAAGTTCACACTTGGTTGAATAGAAAATTTACATTTGACCAAAATATACATAATGGGCTTAATTATGATATTGATAAGTAAACGCACCAGCTCTATGAGCTACCATCATGTCTATCCTGGAATTAAATTAAGGACAGTACAACTTTTGTGAACTTACCGTTATTGATAGTACACAAGGTGCTGCTAAAATGACACCGTCCATATAGTTCTAATTACTCAAGGTCTCAGCCCATTCCATTTGAAAACCCAATGAATGGGCAACGTTATTGAGATAAGATTGAAATTCTATTAAAATAATTTTTTGAGAATTAATCCTATTGGAATAATTTGTTTTAATAGATTAGATTCAAAAATAAATTTACTTTTTTTTGAATGGTTTATACTTCTTATAGTATAAAAAACTCATCCAATGTGATACCTTTTAGAAGATATTGTAGCATATAGAAGAGTGTGATAGGTTTAACATTAGAGGTAGCATGAGATGTGTGGTAGGCGCTGAACTAGGATGGAACATCACGGCCACGTGAATATTGAGGTATACTTGATTGAATGACTGTGGACTGAAAACAGAACGTATTCTATGTTGATCCTTTTGTGTAGCACCATATCAACGCGCTCCACACAAAACAATATATAATGTAAATGCATTGACCTGCTTAAATTGCAGCTAATTATGCATTTCACTTCTACATGTCATCAGATCGGTTGTGGTTGAACGTTAGATTCTCGTCATGCTTGCACAAATTCCGCTTAATTCAATTAGTTTTTAGGAGCATTCTTGAGAAAAGAGCAAAAATGCAACGATCCAGTCCTCGCTCTGTCACTTCCTAGTACATTTTATGCTACTACATATAATCTAAAATAAATGAGCCAATATATAACGAGAATGCATTGACCTGCTTAAATTGCAGCTAATTATGCATTTCACTTCTACATGTTATCAGATCTGTTGTGAATGAACTTTAAATTCTCGTCATGCTTGCCCAAATTCAGCTTAATTCAATTAGTTTTTAGGAGCATTGTCGATAAAAGAGCAAAAATATAAGGATCCATTCCTAGCTCTATCACTTCCTAATACATTTTCTGCTACTACACATAATCTAAAAGAAATAAACCAAATACAAACTGCACATCACAACATTCCAATAAATTACTCGTGAAAAAAAAATGAAATTCAAACCTGAGTGACTCTATAGTTGAAATAAGGATCGAACTCATGAATAACACTCTCATACTTAATCACCTGTTGAAAAAAAAAATCATGAAAGCAATCAGACATGATCAAATGTGAAAATGCTGAATAACAACAACAAATTCAGCATGTAAACAATCAGATCTAATTTTCACGTAAAAAAAACAAATAACATATTAAAATGAGAAGAATTTTACGGAGAAGATACGGATCGAGAAAGCGAGAACTCCGATCAGTATGAGAATGAACAACGAGAACACATTGCCGAAAGCCAAGCGGAGGCTCGACGGCGTTACGGTATCTGAAGAGGCCGCCATTAACGGCCAGCTGAAGCTTTTCGAGTTGAAGAGTGAAGTGATTGTTTTTGGGGTGGGGGTGGGGGGGTGGGGAGGTGTTTAAGGGTTTTTGATCTATGAAATCTGAGGAAGACTTTGTAGAAGCTGACATTGAAAAGACATATTTGACCTCATGGATCAATGTGGAATATCTGTTATACCCTTAGAGATTTTAACCATTTTTTTGTTCGAATTTTTTAATTGGCTTGTTCGGACATAGTGCAACGTGGCAAGCTTTTATTCGTTAGTGATACTTGGCCTTGTTTTTTGTACTACTCTTTTGTTTCGAGGGTAAAAATGGAAAATTATACTATTTGCATAGAATAAAGGGCAACTTTCACATATAGCAAACATAAAAGGAAAAATTACATAAAATACATTTTAATAAATAATTACTGATTTTAGCAATATTTTTTATTTATAGCAATACTATGTTAAATCTGCAATATGTATTAAAAGTGAATTATGTATGCAATATATATGAATTATATATGAATTATAATTATTTTTTAAAATATATTATGTTTGTATGATAAAAAATTGACACATTGTATTAGAAGTGTATTAAAATGTGTGATAAATGAATTATCTATCATTAAAATTTGTATTATATGTGAATAAAAAAGTGTTCTTTGTAATATGAATTAAACTTGTATTATACATGAATTAAAGTGATCAAGTGAAAAAAAAAATATTATTGCTATAAATGGTAAAAAAAATTTTATTTTAGTATATTTATGTAAGTTTCCCAACATAAAATTCATATTTGTATACTATAGCAAAGTTTGTATAATTGCGCTCCATAGCAAACTTATAAATGTATAATTTGCTATACATATACAATTGAAGCGAATTGTATAAAACGAAGTGTATAAAACGAGAAAGAGAAAGAGACTTGAGCAGAGAATTGTATAAAACAAAGTGTATAAAATGAATTGTATAATTATAAGTGTATAGAATGATTATATACAATTTGAATTTGTATAAAATGAGAATGAGAGAAAGGCAAAAGAGACTTGGGCAGGAAATATACAATTGAATCGAATTGTATAAAACGAGAAAGAGATAAATTATATATAACTTGAATTTGTATAAAACGAGAAAGAGAGAAAGGCAAAAGAAACTGGCAGATGAGTATTTTTATTGTATAATTATAAGTGTATAGAACGAATATATATGTATTTGCAAGTGTATATACAATTTTCTCTTGCTTTATACAAACATAAACACAATTTATACAATTCGTTTATGTTTGTATAAGCGATAGAGGCGAGGGTGGCAAGCGAGATTTGGGAGAGTGGAGAGCGAGATCTGGGAGAGGGGAGAGAGGGGAACGAAAATATATGTATATATACAATTTTCTCTCGCTTTATACAAATAGAATTAGATTTTATACACTTGTGTTTGTATAAAAGTGAGCAGAAGCGAGAGAGGAGAGTGGCGAGCGAGAATATGAGGGAGAGAGGGACTGACAAACAGTTTGCTATGGAACACAAATAAATCAAAGGGTAGCTACTATATTTATTTTATATTATTAGTTTGTCATTTTATACCATTATCCCTAGAATAAATTATATTTTGGTCCAATAATTTTTTAATATTACAGTAACATCTCTATTAATCGAAGATAGTTTTTTTTAAAAAGCAATAATTAATAAGGTGGGTTTTTATTTATAAATATTTTGAGTTTAAATGTCATTTTTATTTTTCTAAAAAAGGATTGAAAGTAGTAAATGAGTTTTTTGTATTGTGTTAAAATGGAATATGTATTTGCACCATTTTGACTTCCTATTTAATAATTTTTATCATTAAATATATTTAAGCAGAGAATTTTTGAGAAATAATTTTTCTGTCATTGCAAGAAAATGAAAAGATATGAATATATTTTATCATCTGCATACTTCACTTGTAACATTTTAATGATTTATTATTATAGTTTTGATAATTTAGTAAATTATATCTTCTTCATTTCTATGTGAGATTGATAATAAGAATCATTGCAAAATTGAACATGTGTGAAGGCTTAAAGGTTAGTGAGGGTGGTTGTAACTTATGAATTTTACTTTAACATAAAAAAAACTATCTTTTTAAATTGAGGATACAAAAATACTTCAAATTAAGAATATATGTCACAATTATATCAAAAAATGAAACAAATATATTTTAAAACAATAATAAATCAAAGCATTAAGGTAAGTTTAGGCTTACTTATTTTGATAGAGAACTTGTTAAATATGAATTAGATGGTAAGCTATAAAACTATTTAGTATCTATTACCATTACTAATTAAAAGGATTGTTTGAATGGACTTACAAATTTTAGCTCAAAAATACTTTTTATTTTGTTCCAACTCAATATAAGTGCTTAGAATTTTATTTTGTTTTTGAATTTTTTATCAACTATTCCAAATCCACATTGACACTCCTAATAAAAAAAAAATCATACGTAAAATTTGAATTCGAAATATCTTTGATTAAGAAATAATTCTAATCACTATAACACGACTAATATTAGTAAAAGTTAATTTTAATTTACAAACACCTAAAAAGAGAAGGAATAGGACAAATATTTTGGGCTTTTTATATATAAAATAGAAGGAAGTTATAAGCACAGCCAAAAGTCCCAATTTTGAGTACCCAAAATCCTACGGTTCGTTGGCGATTTCAACCCGCCGCCGGCTACTCTTCTCCGGCTTCTTCTCCGGCGAACTCAGCTAAGACTTCGATTTGTAAGTACTTTATTGTTCTCTCTGTATTAACTTATATCCTTCTCTTTCGTTCGAAACCCTAGCCTCTCTTTTATATACTTTTATTCAATTGTTTTGTGAAATTAGTGCTAAAAATGCCCTCAAATCGGCTGTGTATTGTACTTTGTATGTTTGCTTTTTGATATGTTTGCAAAGTCGTTGTGTGCAGTATATGCTTAATAATATAGAAATCGAGTTGTATGCACCTTTTTTTCTCTACCTGTATTTTTTCCCTATCTACCTGAAACCCTATCCCCTATTTTTCCAGTGTTTTTTGTGAGATACTGTATGTGAGATAGATTGTAGTGCTGTGATTTACTCCGGTGTATAACAGAAGTCCTCAGATCTGAGTTTTGCAGTGCTTTTGTATTGTTGCTAGTTAATAGATATTGCTGTTTGCTTCTTATGTGGTACAATATTATGAATTAATATGTAGAAACTTCAAGGGAAGGGAGTACAACAACATATCCAACGTTAGCCGACAAGTGGGGTGTGGGGAGAGATGAGGCTGACCTCTCGAAAAAAAGAAATAAAAAAGGGAAAGGGAATAAGCCCATAAAAGATGGGATCTTTACCACTACTTTGTGGGGGTTAGCAGCTCTGATTGAAGTTATAAGTCATTGCAAGTCTGTTTTATTTCAATTTAAAAAGTCACTGCGAGTCTGTTTCCTAATTATTTCGAACAACTAATTTGATCTTTAACAATCAACTAATTGATTGACAGAAAAGGCCATAAAAGATGGAATCTTTACCACTACTTTGGTGGTTAGCAGCTATAATTGAAGTTATCAGTTTAAAGTCATTGCAAGTCTGTTTTATTTTCATTTAAAAAAGTCATTGTGAGTCTTTCCGATTATTTCGAACAACTAGTTTGAGCTTTAACAATCAACTAATTGATTGACAAAACGTCTACATATTCCGATTGATCTATCAACACTGGTGCTGAGCTTAGGTTAATATGTTAGAGCCGGTTAATTAAGTAATTAATCCTTTTTTGCATGGTTGATACTGATCTTTGCATTTAGCTGATTATGTTTATTAGCAGCATATTTAAAAGGTTCATTT
>CM040629.1:2343763-2390883 GCA_022817965.1 Solanum lycopersicoides
TGTTTAGAGCAATTAAATGGGCTAATTAGTGAACATAATAGCTTGATATTGGGCCATTTAAAGTTTAGGCCACAAAGTATTTCTCAAATTTGGTTGACCAATCTATTTAGTATTTACATTGAAAATTGCAATTAAAAATTGAAAATAATTAATTAAAATCTATTAATGATTATATATATATATATATATATATATATATATATATATATATATATATATATATATATATATATATATATATATATATATATTCAAATTCTACTTTGAAAATCAGTACATACATATATAGTTGACCATACATATATATACATATACAATTATAATAATATACTCTTTCAACACAATATCAATTAGGATAAAATATTATATAAGCGTGGATACGTTAGGCCAAATAATCTCAATATACTCTTACATATGGTGTGATTTTGTCCATTTTAAGTCAAGTCCGAACAGTTTTTACAAAATACCTCACACCTTCAAGAAAACTCTACACCTTAAACGCATGTTATTTTTCTTTTCAACTTTCTGTGTGAAAATTTGTTCGCATACCCAACTATCTCCTCCTCAAACTAAATTTCACAATCTATTACCGTATTAGGCTAATTTAGAATTTAATTATGTGTCATCCACATTATTATCTAAGAATTTATGGCCAACAAAATCCACTATTACTTTATTATTACAAACATGTAAAATAAAATTACACTTTTTTAGAATATAAAAGCTAATTAGTTTCTTCTTCATAGAGATTACTTATTTGGAATGTTAAATTATTTTTGAATATTTTTAATAATATTTTTTTTATATATTAAGATTGTCGGCATATCCAATTTGCATTATTATTTTATTTTTGTCTAATAATAATTGCAGATAGTACTAGCTTTAAGGTTTATATGGATATGGTGTTCTCCAAGTCTTTTTCAGTGGGCCTTAATATTCTGTGATTTTTCAGCATTTAGCTAAAAATATATATATATATATACACAAGAAATACAAAAATGAGAACTCTTTTGTAAAAATTCTAATGATATTCTATAAATTAATTAATTTAATTATATACATTGATCGAGTAAATTTTCCTTTAAATAGTGAGATTACTATTATAGAATAATTTTTTAAGATAATTATCATTAGTTCAGTACTTTTAGTGTTAAGTGTTAACAAATAAATTGAATGACTTTTCAAAATTGTTAATTGAGTGATTATCTAAGAAATTTATGTATATATCCTTAAATGTGTACATATACACATTTGTTATATTGTTTCGAAATAATACTAAAACATACATATCAATAAAAAAACTAATTACGTAAGTATACCCTTTGATCATCTAGTTTATTAATATAATCAAAGTATATATATATATATATATATATATATATATATATATATATATATATATATATATATACCCGCTATCGATACATCATGTATATATTTTATAAACTAAATAATCCAAAGATATTGGATTGTAACTTTTTCTACTAATAATTTGGGACTAGAAAGTGAAGCCTTGAAATTAGGTGAATAATTTTTTTAAAAAATTGATATTCTAAAACTATATAAAAAATATTATAAATTATAATTTTTTGTATATCAATATGATGAAAAAATACATCAAATATTCGTCAAATTTTTTGTAGTTTAACTATAAAAAAAAGAATCATGACAATTAAAAATGTACGAAGATAAATTAAACTTAATCCTGTGATATCTCATCTTATGATACTGTTCAACTTGATATTATATTATTTTACCTATCATAAAAGTTTAATTAGTCCAAAATTATAATTTCAAAATAATTTAATCGGAATATCAAACATCGATTAGTCGTATTATATATCCAAACAAATTATTTATTTAATTATACAAATAGGCCGACACTGTTCGCCATGGTTTCAATTATTTGGGCCCAAGTACAATGAAACTTTAATTAAAACATTTATGTATCTGTCCTTTATTAGCTCTAAAATAAATAAAATTCTTACAGTCAAATGACCAAAAAGATAAAAGACAGTACATTATTACATAAAATCAAAGAAAATTCTTACTATAAAGATTCTTCAATTTGGCATGCAAAAAGATGGTCCATTGAAAAAATAGTTAGTACAATTTTGTCTAGTAAGAAAAAACACTAGCTAGCTGTTTTTTTCGATATGTGATATTTATATTAAAATTAGATATATATTTAAATTTAAACTAAAAAGTTTCATATTAAGGGTAAAACACTTGGGGGTCGATTGGTACCGGTTTTGGTGTTTCTCTTTAGGCATAAGATGTTCACTAGCTACAAAAATGACTCATTCAAGGCTTGAACTCGAGACCTCTAGTTAAGACGAACGGATAATACTAACCGCGATCTATTACTACGTTCCTTTATTGGTAGATTAATTTAGTTTTCTTATTTTCTATTGGATATCTGGTGTTCATTTTGAAGTTTGATTAGTTCAAATTTGTGCTAAAGATCTCGTTTGAGGTGAAAGCACTATTTAACTTTAATTTTATTTATATGTTTCGAACCTAAAACCTCTAGATAAGAATAGAGTGAGACATGTATTTTTATCATTTTATTACAATCTTTAGTGATCGATAATCTAAAGATGATTCTTTTTATTTGTCATTTAATATCTAATATTCACATTGAGATCTGATAAATTCTAATTTGCATTAAAACAAGCCACTTAATTATAAGAATTTATGACTCGATACTTTTGATTAAGAATAAACAGAGACTAACTACCCACCACACAAACTTTGATGGTTGGCTAGGTGATTCACTATAGATTTGAGTGATTAATTAAAAAAAAACATTTTTATGTAGGGCTTTTTTATTTTGTAACATCATTATCAGTTTTGTTTTTTAATTACTTTAAAACAAAATTTAAAAACCTGAGATAATCATTGGGGTCTACTTAATAAGAAAAAAAACACATTACGTAGTACATTTATCTTTAACATAATTAAATAAAATTGTCCTATAGTCTATATATGTGGGGTTACTGTGCTTTTAATTTTAACAGCTAATAAAGTTAAGAGAAAATTCTCATATTCTTTATGGAAGAATGAATCATGAAAAAAAGAAAGAAAAAATAGTCATATTAATATAGAAAAAATATTTTCAAATATGATCAAGTAATAATAACAATAGCAATAAACAAATAGTTATTTAACGTGAAGATTAATTTTAACAGCTCAGTTGATTAATTATTCAAAAAAGATTTAGTCATTTTACTTGCTATAAATATTTGGTTAGATCATTAATTCTTATGAGTGTTACGTACATAGTTAAATGATTTTTCTGTTACAAATTTTAAAAAATCGACTTCATTACACTACATCAAAAAAAATATTAGCGGTAATTAATTCTTAATTATCATTAAATATGTATTTTTAGCGGCAATTAACACTCTTTGTATATGTCTCTAAAGCCTTCAGAGACATTGGTTCTAATGACATTCAACTAATGCCGGTAAAGACTTTAACACTCTTTATTAGTGTTAATATTTAATGCTACTAAAAGTTATTTTTATGGTAATGCTAGATAATTTCGAATAGTTAAATGATCATTTGAGTGATGGATTCTATATTAACATAAATGCATAACATAACATAACAAATCCAAAATTAAAAAGGCTTTACTCTCTATATGAACTTCTCAGGATGAATTTAAATTTAATCGAATCATAATATAAATATCATCAAATTTAATATTATATATATGTTAGCTTCTTCTTTGATGGAAAAAAAAAAGTTGTACCGACAAAACCTAAAAAGGTGAAATAGTTTTTGGACTATATATTAGCTACAATTGATATTGTCCATTAACAATGTTGATACGTCTTTTTCTCAACATTCAATTATTATTTTTAGATGAAAATTTTTTCAAAGATAAAAAAGCAAAAAGGGTCCACATATTTCTTGTTCAGTACAAAATATATCAAATTAAGATCATTAGATTAATTGGAACAAGAAAAAAAGTATCATAATATTGACATATTTATATATATCATCATCATAATAATAATAATTCATACCTACTTTCACCACTTATAATAGAAATTTTAGATATGGAAAAAGAAGGGAAAGAGCCTAATTGAAATAAGTTGAAAAAAGGCACTTGTCGACACATAATATACACGTAATATACATAGTATACATAATTCCAATAAGGCAAATAGAAGATAGTGGACTCTTTGGTTTGTTTTATATGGTCTTATAATATGATCCGACTTTTGAAATTGACTTAAATTTATTATTTAATTTTAACATAATATCTGAGTTAATTTCATCATAATTCTTAGTTTACTTAATGTTGGATTACTATATTATACTATTCATGCTTTAGGTGACTGATAATGTGCGAGAGAAAACTTTTATAGATTTACCTCATCACACAATTTTTTAAGGTTAAGACAAACCAAAATTTATTTGTTAATATAATATCAGAGTCATCTTATCTTAATTTGTTTTATTTACCTAGTAATAACCCTTCATATTATATTGTCTATACTTAGGAGTAATTAATTTTGGTCTCATCATAGGGACATTAATCAAATTAACTAAATATTATAACATGGTTGAAATTTCACGACCTTTAATCTGAAATTTTACATTCGACTTTTGAAATAAAAAACCAACATTTTACTCTATTATTGAACTTTTATGCAATATAAACTCAAATTAATCCAACTTATAACGAAAAAATCACACTAGTCAAATATGATATAGCAATAAAAGGTGATTCAAAATTTGCATTACATCGTAAATTTTGAATTGGTTATGCTCATCGAATAATCTCCTCGTTAATATTTTTAACTTTAAATAAAAATCGAATATCGAATATCGAATATCAGTAGATAGTCAAGTATACTTAAGTACTTGTTATCATTGAAGATTTAGAAAAAATATGTAAATAGTCGTTTATCCATGCAAATTGCAAAGTACATGATGAGTTGACTGTTATATTGGCATATATATATGTCGACTAAAATAATAATATTTAAAATAATAATAATAATAATAATAATAATAATAATAATAATAATAATAATAATAATAATATATAAAGGTTTGGAATGTTTGTATCTGAAAAAATAATATAAAAATGTAAGTTATGAATTAATGGGCGGTGGGATTGGAAATAGATTTGTAGTTTTGTTGAGGAACATAGTGAGGACCCATTTTAGATTTTGCAAGACATAAATTTTATAATTTTCTTAAGAATCAAATTTTATTCAGCCCATCGTCATTGACTAAATTTGTTCATAACACGTATTATTCATTCAGAATCGATAATGTAAGTTTCACCATGAAATTATTCCTTGGAGTATGTTGGCGATCATTGAGCTCGATTGGCGATTCAAGAAAATAATATGTACCGTTTTATATTTAGAAACAACTTAAAGTTTTAAGATTTTTATGTTTATTCTTAATGAGATGATTGATAATTATATAAATATAAAAAAAAATTGCTTTAGAAAAAAAAAAATCAAATAGTATCGTATAAATTAAAATAACAATTGTGGTGTATCTCTTTTTAGTCAATTCACGTGTGTTCATTTTCTCAAGAGATTGGCCACCTAATATTTATTTTTCTTTTACTTTAAAGGTTTTTATGGCATTATTATATGATGAGTTATTTAGGACAAAATTATTAAAGAAAAGAGATTTGATTATAATGCACTCTTTACCCCATAAATCCACTCTGAAGTTGACAATTCAAAGAGGAATTGTTTCAAAAGACAAATTCAAAGATTAAATTATTATGCACACTTCTTGCAATAAACTAGTTTAAAATTGATAATTTATTTAATGGGATAAAAGTGAATTCAAGTCGATACATTATATAAAATAGAATAGTACGTTGATGAACAAAATGAGCTGGAAGTGCATGGACAAATCATATAAGAGACATACAAGATAAAAGCATCTAAAGAAAAAAAAATGGAGTTTGTTCTAAATTTTTAAGATCGAATTCATTAAACTTAAATTTTGAATCAATTCCTATTCCAACGAACACATTTGTATTATAGTTTTTTAAACATGTACTCACTTTGTCCATCCCAAATTATACGCTATTTTTCATTTTTCGAGATTCCAATTCCATGAACTTTGAACAATATTTTGAAATCAAAAGATCAATTGAATTACACTATTTTTCAAATAATGTTTAAAACATTGAGTTTATCCAATCTGATCACTTGAAAATTTTAATCAAACTGATTTTGTTAAAAATAAATGTCAAGAGTCCTCAAAAATTAAATCTTCATATTTCAAATTTTTTATGGATGACTAGTGAGTTAATCCAATTAATCAAATTGTATAAAATATCAACAATCGACTTCAGAAGAAATCGTTCTATCTTTATTAAGGTAAGAACAAGCTTGCATACACATCATTTCTCTATAATCTAACTTATGAAATTACGTTAAATTTAAAGATTTTCGGTGTATCAATGTAAACATAACTCAAATATGAGTTCTAAGATGAACTTAAAATAAAAATAACAAAAATGGGCTTTACTTGAATTCAAACCCTGGTCTTAAAGGGGTATCACTATCTTGTACCAGGAGCACAAGAGCACTTTTATGCTTTACATGGATGCACACACTGTTAATTATATCCTAATTTTTACCAGTTTTTCAATATATATATATAATTTTTCGAAAGTCAACGGATGTACATGCACCCTTCTTCATAGTGTGGGTCCGTCTCTGATTGAATATGTTGTTATTGACTCTCAAAAAATAAAACACGGTTATTTATTTTAGAATGGATGAAGTACATTTGAAAGGTATAATAGGTGCACTTGAGCTTTCACATTAATTTACCTCATTGAATACTTATATGGTGTAGACAAAAAAGTCAGGCACCACACGAACTAAATGGACGACAAAAAGGAAAAATAAATTTTTTATAGAAACTTTATTGGTTGTTTATGATATTGACATTTCTACTATTCCAAACATGTTTAAATTATGCATTTCATTTTCATAAATTAAATTATTTTTTTCCCCAAAAAATTATAAAAAAGCTTTTTGGTCAATTGATGTGTGAGTATTCAACTTGTAGTTTTCATCTTTTTTTTTACATGAAAAAAGAATTTGATTCTTTGGAAAAGTTTTCTGTCTTTTAATAATTATATCATGCAATTATAATATGAAAATAGTTATGTAATGCTTTTTCATGATTTGAGACATCAAAATATTTTGACAAAGACTATTAAAGATACAAGTAATTTTCATCTTTTTCATATGAAAATGAATTGATACATTATCTCCATTCACTAATAAAACAAGTTGCATATCGAGAGCTAGTATCAACAGACGCGTTCATTTTTCAGAAATATATATATATATATATATATATATATATATATATATATAGATATATAGATATAAAAGAATTAGCGATTTGGACTTAAAAGTAAGTGTTCAATTCTACCACTAGACTACACATGCTTTTTGATGAAATACTTCTGATGTTTTATTTATACTCTTCAATTGCAATGTTACACTTCAAGATTCATCGATTTTCATATAGAAAATTGACAATATAATCGTCAATTTTCCTCCAATATTTTTACGTGAAAAATAACCAAACATTCATCTATAAATTTTCTTAAAAGTCCATCGATGTTCTTTATAACAGTATCATATGATAGTATGGAAAGAAAAATTATATATAGGAAAAGTGATTATCTTTCTCTTTACAAGTATCATCCAATAGCGGAAAAAAGAAAAAAAAGCTTCGTAATGCTCTATTATTTTCAGACATTAAAATTCTTGAGATAAAGACAATACTATAAGAAATTAATAAGAGATGGGCCGACTCATAATTTGTCTTATTCATTTGAAAAAAATAAGTAGACATTGGAAAAGTTTTTATTTATTTATAACCATAGTGTCTGAACTAACTCACACGCATAATATTCAAATCACTAGGCCGCACCCTCGAATACAAAGTTATCATTTCTCTTTACAAGTATTTTTCTGATAGCACAATACTATTAGGGACATCAAAATTTCCAACACAAAGGCTACCTTGGAAATAATAACATCAAAATCGTTCCATAAATTGCACGCAATTTTATCCTGCAAATAGATTGATATTTAATTTCTGCCCTCTAGTAATCGAACTTACAGGGTTTTGTTTTTTCGGGGCCTAAAGAGTGGCTTTAGGGCTTGTTTGGATTGGCTTTTGACTTATGACTTATAAGCCAAAAGTTATTCTAACTTATGGCGTTAATTTATTTGTCATTTTGGCACTAAAATAAGTGCTTATAAGCACTTTTTAACTTTACCCAAACACTTTAAAACTGCTAAAAAACTATTTTGACTTAAAAATACTTAAGATAAGTCAATCCAAACAGGCACTTAGAGTTGAGATACAAGTGAATACAGGCCTAAATCATGCATATTAAAGTTTAAAGTAATGGACTTGAGAGAATTAGTGAAGTGAAAAAACATGTATAACACTAATATCAGCTGATAGTCTTAACACTTCAAAAAGTCTCAGTTACAACTATAGGGTGTTGGGACTCAGATGAGCATTTTCGAAAATAGACTAAATTGATATGAGCCTAGTGAGCATTGAGCAATAGATACATGTGATTCCTTGCTAAGTCTATATCAAAAAAGGAGCTCCGGGACAATCGTCTTCTCTGTATAATATCAACGCAATTCAAAACTTGAAGGAAAACCTAAGAGGACTGTGTTTAAAGCACAATCCTTTCACATGAAGCTACTCATCGTATGAAGTATTCCTATCATGTAGATGATAAATAGAAGTTACTTGTTATGAGTAGCCCTTCATCATTGCCAGGGATTCTTCTTTTGAGTTGTACTTCTTTTCGAGCTAGTAGAAGTAGCTTTCTGTCAATATTCACAAAGAATAGTACTGGAGTCAGATATCTAAAGTTGCATATATTTCAGAAACAGAGGAGGCTAGACATACCGATTTAGACTTCTTTGTCTTTCCACGGATTCTGTTCTTAGGAGGTTTTAATTTGTATAACCGAACCATCCAGTGGTGAGTGGTAAATACCTGCATACAAACAATGTAACAGATGGTGAATAATTTGTGGTTCACTACGTTGCATGAATTAGTATTCTTCGTTTACAGTAGGCTATCCAGAATAGTTATGTGTTGAGAATATAATAAAAATAATAAAAATGTGCTCTCTCTAGCAATTTTAAGATTTTAGATGATCCTCACACACCTCAACAATATGTATGACCTTAGATTTATGAAATTTATTTGCCTTTTTAGGCAAGGTCATGGACAAATTTCCTTTAACAGCGCCACAATCATCCTTGGCTCAAAGCAAACGAAAAGGGCCATAGTGAGCCATGTGAGTTGGTGCACAAAAATGATTTAACAAACTTTTGTTTCTTCATTATCAATTCCCAAAAAGCCAATTTTAGAAATCAAAATGATAATTGGTTGACGATTAACAAAACCTTTTCGGAGCTGCAAAGATTCAACGTTATATAGCTTCAAACACACACTGTACTGCTTCACTAAATACACATGTGATTTTCAGCAAATATGATCTCATGTTTACCTCCTCAAAGTGGGTGAGCTTAAAATGTTTCTTTCCAATTTCAGTCCGCCTTACTCTATCGTACCCCTTGCCATCTGTCTCTACAAACCTACAGCACAAGATAAAGATGATGTGAATAATTTGAAGTTCATGCCTTAAGGCCACCAAAACGTAATCTAGCATGTTCTCAAGAATTTGGCACCTGTAATAAGATAGTTTGTACATGAGCGAGTTCAGCATGGTTGGAGTAGCCATAGAGTCAATCCGGTACTGGCCATCTCTCTATCAAAAGAAAAGGAAATTATAATTGGAATCGAAACTATGAATCTAAGACAAACTCAAACATCAAGGTATGTAGCTCACTGGCTCTTAGCCTCTTAGTGACTAAGAGCATGAACTTAATAAAGAGACATAAAACATGGAATAAGACTATAAGAAAGAATTGGTGTAGCTCTTAGTGCCTAAGAGAATTGAACTTGATAAACAATTATAAATGGCTTGAATATTGGTTAAACTCTTAAAGAAAGGAAACTGTATCCTATGATGACCATATCAGGAGTTATCTACTTGTTTTAGGCATAATCTGGAAATTGCAAATGAATACGATTATATAATCACGATATAAGAGCCTGAAAATGTTCCAGAAGGAAGATCCTTAATCAGCCTAGGAGTTGCCTCATAAAATATATTATTAAAGAAGCAAAAATATCCTCAATGTTTGCTCACTGAAGTAAAATATTAATGGCAACTACACCAAGTTCAGAAACAAAGATAAGTCAAGTAGTTGACCACAAAAAGAAGGTAGCTAAAAGACAGTAACACACCAGATAATCAGGTTCCTTGATATGAGGGAAGACACCCCCACCGATTCTAACCATCCAGAGGAACTTGTTGATATCATCACTGGGATACCCAACAAGACCTGAAGTTGATAGTAGGCATTAGACTTGAAGGCTATTGCAAAACAATGAGTCTTGACTGAGCTAAAGTACCAACCTCCAAAGACAACAAGAACATATTTTACATCCAAAGAGTTGAAGATCTCCCAGGCTGCTTTTTCAGGAGAGGACATGGCTGTACCAACTGTTGCAATATGTGTATTGTTCCAGGTGTTATTATCAACAATAACAGTGCGATTGGCCATGGCAGTAGTCTGATAGCCATAGTCCCACCATGATGCCACCTGAAAAGAGTTAGCAGAATACCACATACATCAGGTGTTTGAATGGGCACACACACACACACATGTAGGTGGCAAGAAAACAACTACGAACAGTGAATAATTACATGGGTAAGAGATTTGCAACGGAAGCAACAAAGTAAGAAACCATTTTAATCACATTAAAACAATATTTGATTTGATTCAAATGCATAAATTTAAGTTTAAATTTTAGATCTAGTGACTAACCTACTCATACTATATTTCTAATTTCACATCTCTAATCACTAACATATTCATCCATGGCATTTCCTAAAATGTATTGTTTGGCCTTATTGTTGTGTGCCTTCTTTCAAGAAGGAACCTTTTCTAATTAAGGATTTGAAGAAGGAACTTATGGACCTTATAAATTTATATCTAATATAAGATATAATTAACTAAATAATATAAGCTGTTGGTTGGCTGATGTTTGCCAAGATGCATGCCTCAGCACCTTCACGGAATCACCGCATAAGCCAAGGAAGCCACAGTTTGCAATTCATATTCCGCCTATCCACGTCACATGGCTAAAAAGCAAGCTTCATGTACACTTTTGAAAGAATGGTTTACATTATTTAAATATGAAGCCAACTCCAAAAAAAATAAAGTTTCAACAGCACCTGTGAGGGTCTAATTACTCACCGAATGTTAATTGGGTTTGAACAGCAATCATTTAGATCATATCATGCATTCTCTAGTATTCCATCTATTTAGCAACAACAAAAAAAAAAAAAAAACAATACAATCTTGGCTAGTATTCCGCCAATAAGCTGAGTAAATAATAGTTACCTAAGAATTATCTAAATTATATTTTCAGCTGGTACAAGTTACCAAGTGACGTTGAAATTTCAGACTGAAAATATACTTTAAGCAAAGTAAAAACCAAATTATTGGCCACCATCATAAAAAATTAAATAACTGCACTGTCACCACACCCATTCCAGAAGTAAACCAGAATTTGTGCATAAAGGAAACCAAATTGCAAATTCTAGAACCATCTCATCAGAGCAGAAGGAAACAATAAAATCAAGAGAAAGGGGATAAGAACTCACTTTATCATCTACATCAGTATTGTGGCTCAACCATGCATAAGCCTCTCTGAAGTCATCAAAAACATGAAGTCCATCATGTGACTGTGATGTTAGTACAATAGAAGGAGCTGAGTAAGCTTCCGCAGCTGCCCAGACACAATGAACCTATAAGGAAATTTATTTTCCGATTAAGTCAACAAGGAAATAAAATTACAATACCTTTACCTTTTGTCTCAAAAAAAGACAAAAACAAATAAAATAAAGGAGAAAAAAGCTTTTAAAAAGGTTGCAAGGAGATATGAGTACTTGAAGAAATGCAAATGTCATAAGATATTTCGTTAGTTCATATGGAGTTTAGGTAACACTTTTCAGTTTGCTATGGCACAGAAATATACAACTTAAAATAACTGTTTAACTGTTAGTGTCTACGACACATGTTCCTAATCATTTCTCTGGGAACCGTTCCCACTGAAAGCAATTGTTACGCACAGCTACGTTGGGTAGCCTGTTGGATCATTTCATGTGTCTGAGGTAGTCAATCATCCTATGGTACAGAAGCTCGAGATGGACTGTGTTATAAATTTTTTGGTAAAAATCAGAATATGTAGCTGATCTGGACTCAATTCCAGAAGTTGTAGACACCTGGTGAGAAGAACAAGGATTATAACTAGATTTTCTTGTTGCAACACCCACATTTTGGTTTCTAGTACAAAGAGATTATAATTATACACTGAAATATGTTACCTTCTCAAAAAAAAAAAAAAAAATCATCCTACAATCTCTTCTTTCACAAATCTGTGTATGTGTGTATGCACTTAATTTACTGATCCAAGTTACTTGTCAGACTTAGAACTGAAATCTATCAATAAAGGAATGCACTACTAAAGTTAACTAACTTGTGCTGAGGAAGGACATAATTGAATTTAATCACTAGTTTTCTCCAATTCAGGATAGGTCAAAATTAATTCCTTCCGCTCTTTCCCTTATATACCCAGAAACAGGAACTAGGAATAGTGATGGCGGACAGATGAATGGAAGGGAGATAGCATCCAGATTGCCAAGCGATGATGGGAAATTCTTCTTTCTTGAGGAAAAACGAAAGGGTGTGTGTCTTACTCAGTGGGATAGAATCCCCCAAATATTAGTAATGTGACAGCCCTGAGCCAAGGCATGGATCATCATCTAACAATTGAATTTGAAGCTTGTATAGCCTTAAGAGCTAGCTTTCTCCAAGTAACATAGTTAGGAATCAAAAGAAGAAGTAGCAATTAAGAATTCTAGCGATGAAAAAAATGAACATAAGATGTATCATTTATCAGCAAGGATAAGAAAAAGAGCTTAATTCCATGTATAAACATAATAAAGGAATTACTAAATGGGACTGATACAGCTGCAAGTAGTTCAATCAAGACAGAGCAAAGGTACATACCACATAAAAGGCACCCAGCAACACAAGTAATAGAATAGCAACAACAGAAGCCTCCATGGGTAACATCAAAAGCCTCTTCTCACTTTTTTTAGTAGCAACGGGAGCTTTTTCAACATTCTCCTTTTCTTTCTTCTTTTTTCTCGAAGCTTTTTCCTTTGGGAGTTCTTCATTTCTATCAGACTTCACCACATCATTCTGTGTAACCCCATCACCATTATCCCATGCCTTGATGGTGAATAAATGACAAGAACTAGTTCAGAATTATCAAAATAGCCAACGATTGGCATTACCTATCGAAGAACAACAAAGACACTTACATCAGCCTGTTTTCCAATTGATGCAAATTTGATTGATCGAGTAAAAACACCAAAAGCTGATGATAGAGCAATCCCAGACATTATACATGCCGCTGGGGCCAGCACAAGCATTAGACGGACCTGTGTTTCAGCAAATGTAATGACAGTCAGAAAACGGTGAGCTTAAAGGAAACAGAAGAAAAGGGCAGAAAATCTTGAGATCCTTACCATAACACCAGAAAAGTACACTGAAGTCACTAAATAAAGAATCACAAAGGAGCTAGCATCAGTCAGGGGCAAAAAGCATGCCTACACATGCCAAAAGTAACATTAATTGGAAGCCCAACAAAGATCAAATTAACATGAGAAAGTCGAGATAAATGGAGCTGAAAATTGACACTTACAATAATGCCTGCGGGGACCAAAAATGCTAATACATTTATGTCCATAAAGTAAGAAGGCCAAGTAGGTGGCTGATGTTCACTAACACTGGCAATAATTGGTATATACTTGCTCGCATAAGTTCTGTCTCAATTCAAAGAAAAGTAAAAACAGAAAGTTGCTTCAGTACATTGGTTGCATGGGAAAATATAGGAACAAAAAGAGCTATGGCCCCGGAATCATCACAAACTAATAATCAATGAGGTAAGAATTTTGGAATCCTAAAATCTCCTAGAAGCAACTCCCCCAGAATTTAACAAGGGACATATCTCGAAAAAGCACAAAGTAGAAATGACAAGATTTTTTAAGAGTGAATGGCAGGAGGGGCTTTAGCTACAAGCAAGAAGGTAAGCTCATAATTTACTTTTAATATAGATAATTGGGTGTTTGTAGGAGAAAATCATGTCTTTGTGTAAGATTTTCTACTTTTAGTATACTTCTTGTGTACAGGCTAGTTAACACCATTTTATTAATAACATTCTTACTTTATCAAAAAATATAGAGGTACGCTCACAATATAAAGAAAATAAAAAATAAAAAATTTATGAATGGAGTACTTTAACATAAAAATGCTCTTAATAATACTTATTTCTACATCCAACCGTCCAAAAAATACATCATTAGAATGCAATTTCAACAAGCCAAAGAAAGATAAGTTCAACTTTAAAAATTATTTTCACTTTTGATTCTTCATCTATCAAAAAGAAGTAGCAGGCATAATTCAATTTAAAAGAAGTAAACATTCATAATTTGCTTTTCTTGTAATTATTTCACAGCACCTTTGTACTGAAGATATCACTACTATATCTTTAACTATCAAAAGGAGTAACATGCATAAATCAATTCCAAAAATTGCCTAGGAAACTGTGATAATTAAAACAAATACTACTTCTATTCCTAAAACAATCAAAATAATAATGGAAGAACTGAATATGAATCAGAGGTTTAGAAATAACTCCTAACAACACTGGCCTTAAATGGGGTTGCATGAAAATCAATCAAACCTCTTGATATTTATGATTCAACATCTTTATCATCATGGCAAAAATCTTCATAACTAACACCACAGAGAAAGATTCTTTTGGCACGTAACAGAGGCATCTGTGAATGCAGGAAAAGTATGGGTTTATGAAGATCACAATTTGTTTCTTAAAGGCTCGTGCACGATCATCTCATAATCAGGTTATACAAGTTCCTTGGAGCTTAGTACCAAGACCTAAATGTTATCTGCACTGCTAGAGGACCACAGAGAACTGCAGTATATGTTACAATCACATTAAGCCCTCCAGACGCCCGAATGAAATAATTCATATTGGGCCATCTGCTTCACGATATTGGATTCTGTGAACCAATGTGCAGCAGCGATCATCAGTCGCAACTCGCAACTTTATCTAGAAACTGTCACTAGATTTTCTTTAGGGAAAAAAGAAGTACGGTATCACTGTGTCCTCTTTTTATGGTAGAAAAATAAAGAAAATGTTAAGTAAGCATGTAAGATGACAACATGATTCATAAAGCAAGGAGCATACGGATCAAGCAGACTGAGGCTTCGTCCACTCCATCCCTTTGTTGGGCTAGAGGCAACAAGCGCAACTAGCACAGCTACCACAGCGCAGCAAACAATCCTGAATAACAAAAGAAGAAGTAATCATCACTTGAACAAATAACAGAATTCAAAACAGAAATAAATCAATGAATGGGGGTTGATCCAATTAATTTTATTAATCCATGTCCACTAGGCATCAATATAACAAGCTGTTCATATAAATTAGAGGAGCTTACAAGCCTGCAGATACAACAAGAGTCACAGCTACTTTGAACATTTTTGGTGTGAGCATCCCTTTGATGTAATAGACAAGCCCAACAACATTGAGAATTAGGAACACCTGTACATAGCCACCAGAGATTTCAGTACACATGGGGGTGGCAAAATCAGCCCATGAAAACATGATTCGCCCCACTTTGACTTGCCCAACTCAGCCCACCAGGTTGGGCCAAATATCTAGCCTAAATTGATCCATGAGAAACCTTGTCAAAGAAAATAAGAAAATATTTGTTTTGTTTGATACATATTAGTATAGTTACAATAAGGAACAAAGGGTTATATTAGTTTTGTTTAGTAATCAAGCGAATTATAAGAAACAAACAGAGAAATAAAACTTCATAAGAGTTAAGTGGATTGTTTTATGGCTCATTGTTTAGACCATCTCAACCCCAAAAACCTTTGTACAGGTTAATGAATGGCCATTTATTAAGTCATCTCATTTTAACCCACAAAATTCAGCCCAACCGGCCCACGTTTGACACCCTTAAGTGCACATGTCAATTTAATTAGGACCCAAAAATGCCCACAATATTAATAAAATACAGAATATTACTCTGTTCCTAGCTATCATCACATATATAATCTTTTAAATTTCATTTACAAGTGCTTTTTGGTAACTTCCTAATTCCTTTATTTAACAAAGATGAAGACTAGGCCTAATCATTTGACCCCTTTATAGAAGCTAATAATCACAAAGCATAGTAGAATAGGACGTAGACTGGTATAGAGTTTAACACTCTGTTTAATCTAATTCTCCTGCACCACACATTAAAAGAGCCTTACTTCGACTTAGAGAGATTGAAGTAGTTCGTGCTTGTATATTTACTGTGACTGAGAGCAAACGTAGAATAGTGTATACTTTTAAATGAATTTAAACATTTAATCTCATGAAATGATACCGCACACAAGAAATGAAAATAATATATCGGCTATTTGTTTAAAAGGCTTTAAATTTAAGTCAATAGAATTTTTACATGTACTAAGAAACAATGTGCGGATGGAGACGAAGGGAGTGGTAATGAAATAGAAACATAGCAAATCATTATATGCAACCCAGCCATGCCATCTCAATGCAACAAGCTGTTTTCAGCTTGATGATTTTAATAGCCTCAATACTTCAATCATGCAATAAGGAAAGCCAATGCTATTTCAAGGAAATATGGTGGTACTTTGAGAATATCTAAAATTAAGCAGGTAATATGCAAGAACACTTCATCAATCATATATTCCAACCAGGACTTTAGTACTAAAAAGAGTAGAAATGACCTTACCAGAAATGAGGCAAAATGTTCTGATGTCATTACTGCATTAAAACCTACAACAGGAACCAAAGCAGCCAATAGTGTTCCCAAGATAACCTGCACCCATATCCCAGATGATTAGAAGAATAACACAAACTCAACTTTGTAGAATAAATTGTAAATGGGAATATATTCAGACTAGAAGATTTTAAGCCCTTGATGAAGGAATTTTACTCATTCATTGAATGCTTTTAGCAAAAAAAAATTTGCAAAGTTTTGCTGATAATATTTTGTTAAAAACAGCAGGATTGATTATTAAACAACAATCAAAATCCATGTTCAAAAAGACTGCAGGAATCTCATAAGGGACAAGGTATCACCAGCTATTACATATAGTTCTGCCATGCTACAAACTGATGTTGTTTCGGTTATCAAGCACTAACACAGATGACGATTACACTTTTTCTGTTTTTGGTAAAGACGATTACACATTTTCTCATTTAAAAATGTGATATTTCAAATGAATGAAGGTTGCCTTTCTAAAACTTATCAAAAGTTTAGGTTCACAAAAGTATATAGTTATTAATTACTCAATAAAGTACTTTCTTAGTAAGAGAGAGAGCTATTGCATAGGAGCGGGGGTTTTACCCTTTGCGCACCCAAAGGGTAGCGGCTGCGGGTTTCCCTTGTCATAAATTGCTTGTACAGAATATTTTTTTATTTTGCCCAGTTTTTTTCCTTTTGACAAACTCATTTTTGAGAAAAAAGAATAGGAAAACTTCTTTTCCCAAAATAGCAGACTCATATAAAAAATTGAACAAAAGAAACCAACTGAAAAAACTGAAGTGAACTGTTTATGGTTCAGTTTCAGTTTTCGCATGCATTAACCGAAATAACTGAACTAGAAAATGGAGAATTGAACCGACCGTTGGCCCCCCCTCCCCCCCATAAATTAACACTACAAATTGTTTATCAATAAGTTTCCCAGATGCTCGTACTTACCAATGGAGCATAGGCAATATAAAGCCGTGAAGAATAACGCCCAGTTACGATGCAAAGTAGGGCATGCATTGGAATAAGGTTGATAATAAAGGTATATCCTCCCCAGGAGCAAACCTGAAAGAGTATGGAATACAATAAATTTGACGGAAAAGATATGGTAAAGAAGGGAATGAAAGGTAAAAACAACAATCACCATGGAGGAAGTAAATGCCTACCATGTAAAAGTATGACAAGGCATTTAGAGTAGCATAAAAGAGGGACCCCGTGTTAAGTGTCTGCACCAAAAATTCACCATCATTGCACAACGTGAAAATGGAACACAAAAATCTTAACACTAGAAGTCTAGACCCCGGAAATATTGCATGTAACACCACTAAGTTAAAAGCTGAAAATCATCATGTAAACTGAACCTTTATATAGAGATAGAAAGTGAAAATCAACGCAAATATGGCCACAGCTTCATTGTCATAGCTGCCAGCCACTGATCGAGATATATATGATGGAACCTGCAGGCAGCATGAAAATGAAATTCACCACATTAAAGAAGTACACTAGCAATTTGTTTTCTTTTTGGAACAAAAGGTTACTACAGATGGCCAAATATGTTGTAAATCCAAAATAAAATGCCATTTTATCTTGAATAAGCTATATGCAAAAGCCACATTTTAGAGCCATCAGATGGAAATGTGTGCAAGAGAATTTACCATGGCCAAAAGAGCTGCAGCAGTTAGTCCAGCCCCAGCCCCTTTAACTTCCTACAAAAGCAGAGTCGTATGGCTTAGAGCTCTCGCTTCACAACAGACATTTTTTAGGTTGCTACACATCCAAGAGAACAAAAGAAACAAGTAGTATCTACATCATTTTGATAGAAGTGAAAAAAAAATGTAATCAAACCAGAGAACAAACCTTTGTCAGAAGGTATGTTGCCCAAGCAGCAAAGGCAGAGAATGTAGGAGCAGTAAATACACAAACTGTTTCCACAGAAAGAGGAATATTCAAGGAATTAAGTATCCTGCCAACAAACATATATGTACTCCGTTATTCCTTTGGGTGCTGATTAGATCAGTTCATAAAATTAAACACACAACAAAGATTCCAATAACTTGAAGAGTGGGAACCAGAAAAATAATGATCTGTAATACACACCACCACAAAGTGCCAGCAGTCAATGTCAGTCCAGGGTAAACAGTTCCACCAATCACTCGTCCAAGTGGATACCTATCAGACAAGGAAACCTTAATTACCAGTCATTTTCAATTAAGAAACTACAAGTAATGTCAACATTGTCTGGAATAATTAATTCACTCCTACAAGCATAATTACCAGGTACGATCATCAAACCAATTCCAGAAGTCGTAAATTCCATTCTTTGTCAGAAACTGCAATTGGCATAGCATGGTTATATTTCACACATATGTTTGTGGTACTGACAAACATATGTATGATAGTAAAATAGCAAATAATAATATGATATGATTATTATCACCATCCAAGGAAATACTCTACAAGAATGGAACAGTTTCATGATCAAAGATATCAAAAATTGATGGCAAGCAACGGGTTCATGAACAAAGATATCCAAGATTAGCACCACAAATTGACAGTGTAAAATGTGAAGAATCTAGAGCATAAGAATCCAAAAGTGTTGACCTAAACAATATTTTTATAGGATTGCTTTGTCAAAACACTAGGAAGGAACATTAAAGTTCATCTAACCTACTAAGGTCAGTTTAGTTTCAACGGACATCATACTTCCTAAACCAGTAAGTTTTTTTTTTTTGGGGATAATCAAATTATTACAATTAACTGCACTATACTGATAGATGATTCTAGTTAAGAAGCTCATATTAACTTGCAAATTGTCTATTTCCATTATTCCAAAGAGGAAATAAAGGCGGTACTAACACAGGAAAATCTAATGAAGAGGGGAATACATATGTGTCCTAGATGTTTTTTTTGTGAGCAACAGGCAGAGACAATCAACCATCTGTTTCTTCATTGCAAGGTGGTTAGACAACTGTGGCACTTATTTACCAGATTCAGGGGCACAAACTGGACCATGCCACAAAGGGCAAGTCAGGCTATAGAAAGCTGGAACAATGAAAGCAGTGGTAGTACAGACCAAAGCAGATGGAGAATTGTCCCAGCAGTGATTTGGTGGACCATATGGAAGGAGCGAAATATGAGATGCTTTGAGAGTGTTAGTAGTCCTTTACACAGGATTAAAATGAACTGCACAATCACTTTTTGCTATTGGTGCAATTTGGAGTATGTAGATGATCCTATAGTTGTTAGAGATATCCTAGGTCCTTTTAAGATGAAGTAGGATCTAGTTTTGTTTTGTTTTAAGTACACGCAACTGTATGCAACTCCATGATGTAAATTTTGGCCCCAGCCTATAGTGCTGAAGATTAATACACAAAATTGTTACCGTTGTCAAAAAAAAAAAAAAAAAAAGGAAATAAATTTTCTTTTGCCAGTTCTTATAAAGTACCCAATTTACTGGTTTCCATGAATAATAGTGTAACTGATGGAAAGAATGACCCAGTTTTTGCCCCCTGAACTAGAAATTCTAACCAACAGCTACTGAAGGTAAATTCACCTAATAATATGACCTATGTAGCTTTGTGAGGTATATAAATATACATATAAAGGGGCAGAGAGTACACAGATGGAGTCACATACTTAGCAACTTAGACTATTTTTTTAAGTTGTATGTTATAAAGTTGTTGCTAGAATAGCTCATAGAGATATTATAGATACTTATTGAAGTTAATCTGAAAAACAACTCGAGGGTCCAAAAGAGTTGATTGGATGTACAAAGTTCACACTTGGTTGAATAGAAAACTAACATTTGACCAAAATATACATAATGGGCTTAATTATGATATTGATAAGTAAACGCACTAGCTCTATGAGCTACCATCATGTCTATCCTGGAATTAAATTAAGGACAGTACAACTTTCGTGAACTTACCGCTATTGATAGTACACAAGGTGCCGCTAAAATGACACCGTCAATATAGTTCTAATTACTCAGGGTCTCAGCCCATTCCATTTGAAAACCCAATAAATGGGCAACGTTATTGAGATAAGATTGAAATTCAATTAAAATAATTTTTTGAGAATTAATCCTATTGGAATATTTGTTTTAATAGAATAGATTCAAAAATAAATTTACCTTTTTGTGAATGGTTTTAACTTCTTATAGTATAAAAGCTCATCCAATTATACCTTTTAGAAGATATTGTAGCATATAGAAGAGTGTGAAGAAAAAACACATGGATAGGTTTAATGTTAGAGGTAGCATGAGATGTGTGGTAGGCGCATGTCATGAGTTCAAAGATTGAACTGGGATTGAACATCATGGCCACGTGAATATTGAAGCATACTTGAATGAATGACTGTGGACTGAAAACAGATCGTATTCTATGTTGATCCTTTTCTGTAGCACCATATCAAAGTGCTCCACACAAAACAATATCTAATGTAAATGCACTGACATGCTTAAATTGCAGCTAATTATGCGTTTCACTTCTACATGTCATCAGATTGGTTGTGGTTAAACGTTAGATTCTCGTCATGCTTGCCCGAATTCAGCTTAATTCATATTAGTTTTTAGGCGCATTCTCGAGAAAAGAGCAAAAATGCAATGATCCAGTCCTTGCTCTGTCACTTCCTAATGCATTTTATGCTACTACATATAATCTAAAAGAAATGAACCAATACATAATTTAAATGCATTGACCTGCTTAAATTGCAGCTAATTATGCATTTCACTTCTACATGTTATCAGATCTGTTGTGATTGAACGTTAACTTCTCGTAATGCTTGCCCAAATTCAGCTTGATTCAATTAGTTTTTAGGAGCATTGTCGATAAAAGAGCAAAAATTTAAGGATCCAGTCCTAGCTCTATCACTTCCTAATACATTTTCTGCTACTACACATAATCTAAAAGAAATGAACCAAATACAAATTGCACATCGCAACAATTTAATTAATTAATCGTGAAAAAACAAAATGAAATTCAAACCTGAGTGACTCTATAGTTGAAATAAGGATCGAACTCATGAATAACACTCTCATACTTAATCACCTGTTGAAAAAAAAATCATGAAAGCAATCAGACATGATCAAATGTGAAAATGCTGAATAACAACAACAAATTCAGCATATAAACAATCAGATCTAATTTTCACGTAAAAAAAACAAATAACATATTAAAATGAGAAGAATTTTACGGAGAAGATACGGATCGAGAAAGCGAGAACTCCGATCAGTATGAGAATGAACAACGAGAACACATTGCCGAAAGCCAAGCGTAGGCTCGACGGCGTTACGGTATCTGAAGAGGCCGCCATTAACGGCCAGCTGAAGCTTTTCGAGTTGAAGAGTGAAGTGATTGTTTTTTGGGGGGGTGGGGGGGTGGGGAGGTGTTTAAGGGTTTTTGATCTATGAAATCTGAGGAAGACTTTGTAGAAGCTGACATTGAAAAGACATATTTGACCTCATGGATCAATGTGAAATATCTGTTATACCCTTAGAGATTTTAACCATTTTTTTGTTCGAATTTTTTAATTGGCTTGTTCGGACATAGTGCAACGTGGCAAGCTTTTATTCGTTAGCGATACTTGGCCTTGTTTTTTGTACTACTCTTTTGTTTCGAGGGTAAAAATGGAAAATTATACTATTTGCATAGAATAAAGGGCAACTTTCACATATAACAAACATAAAAGGAAAAATTACATAAATTAATACATTTTAATAAATAATTACTGATTTTAGCAATACTTTTTATTTATTACTATTTATAGCAATACTATGTTAAATCTGCAATGTTTATTAAAAGTGAATTATGTATGCAATATATATGAATTATATATGAATTATAATTATTTTTAAAAATATATTATGTTTGTATGATAAAAAATTGACACATTGTATTAGAAGTGTATTAAAATGTGTGATAAATGAATTATCTATCATTAAAATTTGTATTATATGTGAATAAAAAAGTGTTCTTTGTAATGTGAATTAAACTTGTATTATAAATGAATTAAAGTGATCAAGTGAAAAAGAAATATTATTGCTATAAATGGTAAATATTTTTTTATTATAGTATATTTATGTAAGTTTCCCAACATAAAATTCATATTTGTATACTATAGCAAAGTTTGTATAATTGCGCTCCATAGCAAACTTATAAATGTATAATTTGCTATACATATACAATTGAAGCGAATTGTATAAAACGAAGTGTATAAAACGAGAAAGAGAAAGAGACTTGAGCAGAGAATTGTATAAAACGAAGTGTATAAAACGAATTGTATAATTATAAGTGTATAGAATGATTATATACAATTTGAATTTGTATAAAATGAGAATGAGAGAAAGGCAAAAGAGACTTGGGCAGGGAATATACAATTGAATCGAATTGTATAAAACGAGAAAGAGAGAAATTATATATAACTTGAATTTGTATAAAACGAGAAAGAGAGAAAGGCAAAAGAAACTGGCAGAGAAGTATTTTTATTGTATAATTATAAGTGTATAGGACGAATATATATGTTTTTGCAAGTGTATATACAATTTTCTCTTGTTTTATACAAACATAAACACAATTTATACAATTCGTTTATGTTTGTATAAGCGATAGAGGCGAGGGTGGCAAGCGAGATTTGGGAGAGTGGAGAGCGAGATCTGGGAGAGGGGAGAGAGGGGAACGAAAATATATGTATATATACAAATTTTCTCGCTTTATACAAATAGAATTAGATTTTATACACTTGTGTTTGTATAGAGAGGAGAGTGACGAGCGAGAATATGAGGAAGAGAGGGACTGACAAACAGTTTGCTATGGAACACAAATAAATCAAAGGGTAGCTACTATATTTATTTTATATTATTAGTTTGTCATTCTATACCATTATCCCTAGAATAAATTATATTTTGGTCCAATGATTTTTTAATATTACAGTAACATCTCTATTAATCGAAGATAGTTTTTTTTTTAAAAGCAATAATTAATAAGGTGGGTTTTTATTTATAAATATTTTGAGTTTAAATGTCATTTTTATTTTTCTAAAAAAGGATTGAAAGGAGTAAATGAGTTTTTTGTATTGTGTTAAAATGGAATATGTATTTGCACCATTTTGACTTCCTATTTAATAATTTTTATCATTAAATATATTTAAGCAGAGAATTTTTGAGAAATAATTTTTCTGTCATTGCAAGAAAATGAAAAGATATGAATATATTTTATCATCTGCATACTTCACTTGTAAAATTTTAATAATTTATTATTATAGTTTTGATAATTTAGTAAATTATATCTTCTTCATTTCTAATTTTCTATGTGAGATTGATAATAAGAATCATTGCAAAATTGAACATGTGTGAAGGCTTAAAGGTTAGTGAGGGTGGTTGTAACTTATGAATTTTACTTTAACATAAAAAAGACTATCTTTTTAAATTGAGGATACAAAAATACTTCAAATTAAGAATATATATCACAATTATATCAATAAATGAAACAAATATATTTTAAAACAATAATAAATCAAAGCATTAAGGTAATTTTAGGCTTACTTATTTTGATAGAGAACTTGTTAAATATGAATTAGATGGTAAGCTATAAAACTATTTAGTATCTATTACCATTACTAATTAAAAGGATTGTTTGAATGGACTTACAAATTTTAGCTCAAAAATACTTTTTATTTTGTTCCAACTCAATATAAGTGCTTAGAATTTTATTTTGTTTTTGAATTTTTTATCAACTATTCCAAATCCACATTGACACTCCTAATAAAAAAAAAATCATACGTAAAATTTAAATTCGAAATATCTTTGATTAAGAAATAATTCTAATCACTATAACACGACTAATATTAGTAAAAGTTAATTTAATTTACAAACACCTAAAAAGAGAAGGAATAGGACAAATATTTTGGGCTTTTTATATATAAAATAGAAGGAAATTATAAGCACATTCAAAAGTCCCAATTTTGAGTACCCAAAATCCTACGGTTCGTTGGCGATTTCAACCCGCCGGCGGCTACTCTCTCCGGCTTCTTCTCCGGCGAACTCAGCTAAGACTTCGATTTGTAAGTACTTTATTGTTCTCTCTGTATTAACTTATATCCTTCTCTTTCGTTCGAAACCCTAGCCTCTCTTTTATATACTTTTATTCAATTGTTTTGTGAAATTAGTGCTAAAAATGCCCTCAAATCGGCTGGGTATTGTACTTTGTATGTTTGCTTTTTGATATGTTTGCAAAGTCGTTGTGTGCAGTATATGCTTAATAATATAGAAATCGAGTTGTATGCACCTTTTTTTCTCTACCTGTATTTTTTCCCTATCTACCTGAAACCCTATCCCCTATTTTTCCAGTTTTTTTTGTGAGATACTGTATGTGAGATAGATTGTAGTGCTGTGATTTACTCCGGTGTATAACAGAAGTCCTCAGATCTGAGTTTTGCAGTGCTTTTGTATTGTTGCTAGTTAATAGATATTGCTGTTTGCTTCTTATGTGGTACAATATTATGAATTAATATGTAGAAACTTCAAGGGAAGGGAGTACAACAACATATCAACGTAAGCCGACAAGTGGGGTGTGGGGAGAGATGAGGCTGACCTCTCGAAAAAAAGAAATAAAAAAGGGAAAGGGAATAAGCCCATAAAAGATGGGATCTTTACCACTACTTTGTGGGGGTTAGCAGCTCTGATTGAAGTTATAAGTCATTGCAAGTCTGTTTTATTTCAATTTAAAAAGTCACTGCGAGTCTGTTTCCTGATTATTTCGAACAACTAATTTGATCTTTAACAATCAACTAATTGATTGACAGAAAAGGCCATAAAAGATGGAATCTTTACCACTACTTTGGTGGTTAGCAGCTATAATTGAAGTTATCAGTTTAAAGTCATTGCAAGTCTGTTTTATTTTCATTTAAAAAAGTCATTGTGAGTCTGTTTCCGATTATTTCGAACAACTAGTTTGAGCTTTAACAATCAACTAATTGATTGACAAAACGTCTACATATTCCGATTGATCTATCAACACTGGTGCTGAGCTTAGGTTAATATGTTAGAGCCGGTTAATTAAGTAATTAATCCTTTTTTGCATGGTTGATACTGATCTTTGCATTTAGCTGATTATGTTTATTAGCAGCATATTTAAAAGGTTCATTTAGACATGGTTGAGAGTTTGATATATTGACCTGTACCTATCTTCTCTGTGTATGCAGTGGCTGTAGGAACTTTAAATCTGGGATTTTCAGCATGGCATCTCTCAAGGAGCTTCTTCCAGCAGCAAAGTCCACTACCAGCACAGTCTATGACCATACAAGTGACCCGTGGTTCAAGAATAGGTACAGTGCAACTGAGGCGGAGAAATCTGCAGTAATCAAGGCAAATCCGATACCCCCTTATTTAAAACGGGCTGGATTTAGGCCATCTAAGCTTGAGGACTTTGGGGATGGAGGAGCCTTCCCTGAAATCCATTATGCACAATACCCACTTGATATGGGCAGAAAGAAAGACTGGAAAGCCGGGGGAAAGAATTTGCCTGTTACTGTGGATGAGCATGGTGAAGTGCGGTATGATGCAATTGTGAGGCAGGGTGAGAATGCAAAGAAAATTGTTTATTCTCAGCATAAAGATCTTATCCCCAAGTTTGTGAAGGAGGACGAGAGTGACGAAGAAATGGATCAGGATGAGAAGCAGAAAGTAATCGATGAGACAATGGAGGAAACTAAAGCAGCACTTGAGAAGATTGTAAATGTGAGGTTGAGTGCTGCACAGCCCAAAAATGTTCCCACACAATCTCAAGAATCCAAGTTTATTAAGTACAAGCCTTCCCAGCAAGCGGCAGCTTTTAACTCGGGTGCAAAGGAGAGGATTATTAGGATGGTAGAGATGCCTGTGGACCCTCTGGATCCACCGAAGTTCAAGCACAAGAGGGTCCCTAGGGCCTCTGGTTCTCCACCTGTGCCTGTTATGCATTCTCCTCCCCGTCCAGTTACAGTGAAGGACCAGCAGGACTGGAAGATTCCACCTTGTATATCAAACTGGAAGAACCCCAAAGGTTACACAATCCCACTAGATAAGCGTCTTGCTGCTGATGGCAGGGGACTTCAAGATGTTCAGATCAATGATAATTTTGCAAAACTATCAGAGGCTCTGTATGTTGCAGAACAGAAAGCCAGAGAAGCAGTTGCAATGCGGTCAAAGGTTCAGAAAGAGATGATGATGAAAGAAAAGGAGAAGAAAGAGATAGAACTTCGGGAGTTGGCCCGCAAAGCAAGATCTGATAGATTGGTTGGGGTACCTTCAGCTGCTGCACATGCACCTTCTGAGAGGGACTCCAGGAATGTTGATGATATGAATGAGGATTATGAGCGAGCAAGAGATTTGCCCAAAGAATCAAGGGGGGAAAGGGAAGAAAGATTGAATAGAGAGAAGATACGTGAGGAGCGGCGCCGTGAGAGGGAGAGGGAGAGGAGATTGGAGGCAAAAGATGCAGCAATGGGTAAGAAGAGTAAGATCACCAGAGATAGAGACCGTGATGTGAGCGAAAAAGTGGCTCTTGGAATGGCTTCTACTGGCACATCAAGAGGAGAGGTCATGTATGATCAGAGATTGTTCAACCAGGAGAAAGGGATGGATTCTGGATTTGCAGTGGATGATGCCTACAATGTCTATGACAAGGGACTATTTACCGCTCAGCCCACTCTTTCTACTCTATACAGACCGAAGAAAGATACTGATTCTGAAATGTATGGAGGTGCAGATGAGCAGCTGGATAAGATCATGAAGACAGAGCGCTTTAAGCCTGACAAGGCATTTTCTGGAACATCTGAGAGGACTAGTACCAGAGATGGGCCTGTGCCATTTGAAAAGGAAGTTAAGGAAGTTGAGGAAGCTGATCCATTTGGTCTAGACCAGTTCTTGACAGAGGTTAAGAAGGGAAAGAAAGCCATGTCAAATGTTGGTAGTGGAGGCACCATGAAGGCTAGTGCTGGCTCCACGCGAGATGGTTATGAAACATCAAGCAGAACTCGTATTGCTTTTGACAAAGGGCGTTGAATTGTCTTCCACTGCCAGTGTCCCTGGCCTTTATATGTGTTCATCTTTGCTGCATAAGTGAACTACTCTCAATCTTTATACTGTCGTAATGTAATCTGTTCTTGCAACTTGAGCTTTGTAGTGTTGAAGTCATGCCTACTTCAGGAGATATTATCATCTCTTAGTTATTGCTTTAAGTCTTTTCTGTCTTGAAACAGTGATTTTCTTAGATTCGGAGGATGATAGTATCCATCGCCTAATTAAGTTAGGTGATTTTGACCCAGTTTGATATGAATATTATCTGTTTGGATATGTGAAATTTCTGAAGAGCTTTTGCATTTTTGTTTTCTGGTGCAAGGCCCTTGCCTCTGTCTTATTGCACATTGGATTGATAATAATAGTGTTGTAAATATAGCAGCTTTAACAAATCCAACCAGTTTCAGTATCAATTTCTGCTATAATTCCTTCTCAAAGGCTCCACTTGGCACGGTCCATAAGGGTATGGTCAGCAAGGGATGGTGATCATCAGGTCATGACTCAGGCAATTTGTGATTTTTCAATTGGTGATGGATGTCTTTTCGCGCTAAATAGTAAAGAAGATGTTGTTGATGTATGGGAGACTCCCCGTCCACTAATTATATGAAGAGTTGATTTCTCAGATGGTCATTCGAAAATCATTTTCTTTTTGTTGGAATGAGTGATCGATCATATGATTTCAATAGGTTGTTAAGAGTTCATTTGGGGATCAACTAATTGAATGTAAGTTGAGACAAAAGATTGTTATATATATATATATATATATATATATAAAGAAGTGCTTAGGTAGGTAGGAAACTTTAGTGTAGGAAACTTTTTTATGTTTGATTGGTTGAAATATTTTGAAAATTACATTGAAAATAACTTTCCACAAGTAGAAAAACAAATATAAGTGATATTTCAATTTGATTGTCTCCTCTTCACCTACCCCTACACCTCAAACATCTCATCCCACTATATACGACCTTCATAGTGTTTTGCTAGATTACATATAAATGTTAAAGAGAAAATGATCTTCTATAATCAGTTACAATTTAGAGAAAACGACCTTACAAGGTCTCCCCATAGGGATAAATATTTCACTAGGGTTGCACCTAGTATATGTTTTCCGCACCAAATATTTACACCAAACCAAGTAATTTAACCTTGGTTATTAATAATAAAGTAAAATATGCATTGCTTAAATAGTTCTACTAAAGCAAAACATCAAAGGTTTTCTTTTGTTGGGCTCTACATGAAAAGGTCCATATTTAGCACTTCACTGAATTGGGCCACAAATGACACAAATTTAAGGCCTAAGTTGGGCTTATAAATGGATTTGAATTGAAGATGGTTTGAATTGAAGATGGTACAAATTTAAGGCCTAAGTTGGGCTTATATATGGATTGAATGTCAAGCCATGGGTTCAAATGACTAGCAAATATGACCACAAATAATTATTTTGTGTAGGTATGTAATGTTTGCACATTAAGCAACAATTTATAAAGTATCTTGGGGTACTAATAATGGTCTTCTAACTCCACTAGTTCGATTAGTTATGATTCATGTCGTAGAACACTTGTTAAAAGGGAAACATTTTCTGTTCGAAGTTTCTCTATTTCAATAACTCGAAATCAAGAGCTATGATTGTATTTCACCACCCAATAATTAAAGAGATCAACATCGAAGTTGTATTATTTGTTTGAAACTTTAAATTTAGAGGTTTAATGGAATTGGAAAATTATCTAGGGGATTTAATTTGTGGCCTAGTCTATGAAAGCAAGTTGTTGAAACATTAAAGAGAGAATTGGTTTAGCAAGAACTTTGGGAGAACAAAGAAAATGACATGTCTATTGGCCTTGACCACCAATAATATAATTTAGCTCTCTAAATATCTTTATAATTAATAGCTCTTTTTTTCGGCCGCAGATTTGTCGTAAACAATTTTTCCATCTTTACAAGGTGTGGATAACATTAATATACAACATCTTTCTCGAACTCCACTTGCAGAAATACATTGAGTTATTATTATTTGTAATTACTCTTTTTTATCATGTGATGGAATTTGTAGTAAAACCGTCAACTTGCTTAATTTTCAATGTTAATTCAAGTATAAAAATCCTTTTATTCCTTTTCTTTATCGAATCGGATTCGAAAACATTTTAAAATGACTATAATATATACTTTCCCTTAAATAATATTAGTGAAGTGATTGGTTTACTAATTTATCATTATCAATGTTACTTTAAAAAATTTAAATTTGACACTGAAACTCTATTGAATTTAGGAATTATTAATTAATAATAGGGGTAAATTTTGTGATAAAAACTAATCTTCTAGTTAGCTAAAGTGAACATTTTAAAAACAAAATTTTATTTAACAAGTAATGAAAGGTAACAATATCCCACTTAGAGATGATTAATATTATATATTTCAATTATATCCCACTTAGAGATGATTAATAATTAATAGTATATACTTTCATTATATCCCACTTAAAACTTTAAACCATGTAAATAAATATTTTATCTAAACAATATTCTAGTATTACCAAAAATAAATATATGTTAGGTTGATGATACTATTTTAGTATTACAAAAATATTTGTTATAAATATATGTTAGGTGATGACACTATTTTAGTATTACCAATTAAAATAAATATTTGTTAGGTTGAATAACAAAACCTAGTATGCTTTTTAAAATGTTTTTTTTTTTAATTTAGTGCTCAGTATTCATATCGAATCAGATTAAATTTGAATTTGTATATTATAAAACTTATTTTTAGTGGAGCATTTTCAATTAAAAAAAATCATTTTCAAAGCTCGAATTCGTAATTCTAATTGAAAAATGAAACAGTCTAAACTATCCAACCACATTATATACTTAGCTCCTCACTAAAGCAAAGTCTCCAACATAAATTATTGGGATGTTAACATCAAGTGTCTGTCTTTAATTTCTTAGCTTTCATATGGAAAGTGATCCTATCAATTTAATTTTAAAATGCTCTAATTATTGTACATTTGATTAATGTATAGGTACTTTTAGTACTTTAATGATTAATTAATTTAATAAATTAACCACTCAATTATCTAGATTTTTAGCTGAGTTTATTAATTAATTGAACCTAATGCAACAATAAAGACACATTGTTTCTGAGTCTTTGGAGCTTAGTGAGCTAATTAAAATATCTGTAAGACAACTAGAAGATATGTTCATCAAGTAAATTAATAGAAAGAAGAAAACTATTGCTTGGTTTTGTTGATCCGGAGTCGGAATTTTTACTAAAAAACGAAAAAATAAATATTCGAAGAAGTTAATGAATTCATCATATATAAAATTTCGTACTTACTTGGCTTCACCCCTAGTATACCCATAATATACGTAAGACAATTAGTAGTGACAAAATTAAAATTTTCATTAAGAATTTAAATTAATATAAAAAATGAACACGAAAAGAAGTCAAAGACGTTCTACATCCACGACATCCACGACATACATTCACCTGACAGGATAACTCAAGTTTACTCAGGGTCTTACTGTCAGAACTAAAAAAAACTTTTTCCTATAAATATATAAAAATAATTTTGACTGCATTTGATCTATTCACTAAAATAAAGATTTCAAGTTCTTATATATTTAATTTGTTATTAAACTCTAATTTATTTATTTATTTATTTATTTTGATTTGGCCCATTTGTATTTTCCAGCAAAGGGTCAAATCAGACCAAAAAGAAAAGAGCAAAAGTACTAAAGAAAAAGAAAGTAGAAACCACAATGAAAAAATGTAGCCAATTATCATTCTTTTTTCCTTATTTTCTCTTTAATATTGTATCGTAATAAATATTTGAGAATACGCGTAATTTTTTCAAAAATAATTAAAATATTTTATTATATATTTAATCGAGTCTAACCATAATTTGAATTTTTGAATATCTAAAAAAGAATTATTGGCAAATAAAAGAGTCAATGTATTAAGTGAAGTTTTTTCCCAAATCTTTTCCCTATTAAATTTCTAGATTTTTTGCCGTTTTTGACTTTACGCTAAATTTAATTGTTTTTTTCTGTGAATTAAAGTAGTTTTATTACTGATGGTACATATTGGTGAATATTCAAATAAAAATAGGCAATTTAATTTATAAATTTGAATTGTTTATTTATTTAAAAAAAAAATTAAACTAGTTCTAAGTAAAGTGAATTATATTAAGATATACAACTTTGTTATTTTTGCAAGGTAGAAGCACGACAATATAACACCACTCTCTTCAGATTTTATTTTATAGAATTATATTAAATATGTTATAATTTTATTATTCTTTTCTCATTAAGATTATCAACAATTAAATAAAAACCTATAAAATTTGAATATTTTATTATTTCATTTAGGCACTTGATAAATTAAAAAGTGGATAATATATAAGAATATGCATGGTTTAACTTTTGGAGAACATTAAGGTGCTCTTTTTTAAAACTCCAATAATTTGTTCTTTTCCTTTTTTTTTTTTAATCTCTGCGGTATATGATATTAATATTCAATTAAATTTAGATTTACGTCAATAAATTTCATATTGAAAAATAAAATGCTCTCTAATAAAGACGATTCCTTACACAACTCAAAATCGAGACCTCTAGTTATGATGGTCCGTGACTTAATATTTTTACTAAAGCATAGTTCTCACTTTTTTTTTTTTTTTTAATTAAGATTCAATAACAAATATAATTTTAGTAATTAAATTGTGTATTTAAAAATGAAAAGTACTTTACACAACTTAATTATTACGTTACATTAATTAATTATTGCAACTACTTTTTTTTAATATGACCTACATGAAATGCTTCTTTTAACACCCACTGACAAATAAACATTTACACCACCAAACAACATAAAACTTGAAGACATACGTACTATGATGTGATTCGAACATTTCTTTAAAAATATTTTCATATTTTTTTTTAATTGTTTTTCAACCGAATTCATATTATGGTTCGATTTAATTTGAATTCATGTATATATTATAGCTAAATGTAAGTTTTGATTTAATTTCTCCTCCGATCCAGCTTATGTGATAATGTTTGACTCAATATATTATTGTCTTGCATCTGCCATGACATTTGTTTGATTATAAAAGTGTAACATTAGAACAAGTTTAAAGTTAATTTACTTTTAAATAAAAAAAGTATTTTCTTAACGACTAATAAAAATTAAAGAGTGTCATATAAAATAAGATTTAAAAAAAAAGGTATTTCTTTCTTTCATGCTCCCTCATTTAAAAAAAAAAAGCAATTTGCACAATTTTGAGGAAAATATATTTGATTTAATTACTTCAATCATTGAAATCTAAGCTTGGTCTAAATTTTTTTTAAGACACTATTTAAAATATTATTGAAGCTGGAAGACAGCTTCTAGTAATATTATATTAAACAACTTCCAAATAATTAATGTTACAAAACAAAAAAAAAAACAATTAAAGAAGTTTCCACCACAATATCACTCATGAATAATGAGTTCTCCAATTAGGAAGGCAAAAAAAAAGTCTCCATAATTGTGTGGTTCTATATATGGGTAAAATTATTCACACTAAATAATTATAACAAATTATAATAAAGTTTCTATAATTAAATGATCAAAAAAGATGAGAATATTTGATACTTGGCCATTTTTAGTGAAATATAACATGTATAGGTTTGATATATCAAGCATAAAAGTAAATTCATGATTTACATATAACGAATTTGATAGAATTCTGAAGTCAGCTACATCCATTACATGTATGAAATTTATCATTTTTATTTATTCAGTTGATTTTGTAACTCATAAATACAATCGAAACCAAAATTATTAAGTTCACACACTTTTATATAAACTTTGATCATAAATTTATGTTCTTAATGTAAACAATCCATATGAATTATTAAGTGTGTATTTTCCCATCCTTTTGTCACATCTTTTTATTTCTCTAAAATCAACTAGGCAAAGTCCTTTTCATTAAAGAACATTTTGCACAAAAAATTAAAATACTTTCTTTATGGCATACATAAAGCCAAGAAAATCATAGAGAGAAAAACATTATTATTTGTCTTACCTCATATTTATGTCCTTAAAATTTGAGTGTGCACAGACATTTAAATTTATATAAAATTGCACAATCAGAGACATACCGCATACGTCCTATTTAGCATCATATGTGACAATTCGTATAAGATATACTCGAATTCATTTGTATATGTCACGTCGAATATATGTATTTATTTAGTTACCTGTCTAACATATTTAAATATGAAGTGATCAACCAATATATATATATATGTTCCCCAAAATAGAGATGAAAGAGAGTAGGAAGATACCCCAAAAATTATGGAGAACTTGCAACAATCTTGGACTGATTTAATTTAATCAGTTTACAACCTTTTATTTAAAATAATAAAATAAAATATTATTGTACCCACTCACTATCATTGAAAGAGAGTGCAATAATAATTTGTTTTTTTTCCTCCCCAAAAAAAAATAAAAAAATTCAATACTAATTTTTAAAAAAATATTTATTGTGCCCTCTCACCTTCATTTTAAATTCCTATATATATACCTCTTTAACCTTTTTTCTCTCTTCACAACCAAATAAACACCTCTCTTTTCCTCTTACTCTTTCTCTCTCCTATTTTTTTAAGAGATCATTCGATTTTATCGTCAGATACACTTATATTATTATATTCATAAATTTTCAGTCGATTTTATAGTCAGATAATTTTACGTAACAATATGGAAATCGAGCCAAGTGCACCTCAAATCGCGGGGAAAAAATTATGGAACATAGTAAGAATTATGTTGTACATGTTAAGGAAAGGCATGTTAAAGAGCAAACTAATGCTAGACATACAAATAACCTTTCAAGACATGTTAAAAAGAGGTAAAATCGCGGGGAAGGCGATAAGCAATCTTATGTTACATCCTCCACATTATTCATCGTCTTCATTTACATGCATATCAAACAACAACAACGACGTTGCAATGTCATTTATCACACATCGTGAATACGAGTTTAGCTGCAGTAATAGTCCTAAATTTCCCCTGTATTTCGCTAATAATAAACGTAGGCGAAATCGTAAAGGGGAAACTGATGTTGTACAAAAAGTATTTGAAATATTAAATACTACAAGTACAAGTCATGAAGCTGGTGGTACAACTTCTATTGCTGTTGCTTCACCTTTAGCATTACTTGGATTTGGTAAAAGTCCAAATAATGTGAGAAAATTAAGAGTTACTGATTCACCATTTCCAATAAAAGATTCAGAGGAAAATTATAATTCACAAGTTGATAAAGATGCTGAAGAATTTATTAAAAAGTTTTATAAAGATTTAAAGCAACAAAAAAAATAGCATCTCTTGAATCTCCATCTCCATCTCCATATCATGTTTATGCTAGGTAAAAAAAATTAAAAAAATTGTGTAATAAATTAGTGAACTTTTTTATTTCCTATTTTTTTTTTTGGGACTAGGAGTTCCATGACTACCTTCATTGACATAAAGTCAAGTTTGTTCGCGTTTTTTTGGTATGGAGCGCTTTATCTGACACAACTATAAGATGGATATCAGATATCAGATATCAGATACCAGATGAGAAATAAAAGAAATTGATATTATATTGCTTATGTTTAATTTTTATTTTTATTTTTTTTTACTTTTTCAAAGTCTTTTTTCTTTGTGTTATGAAATTGAAGGTGGGGCATTAGTTTGCTAGAAGAGATGTATGTTTTTTGATCCTATTAACCAAAAAAGGGCAACTCTTTGTTTTTATATTATTTTTTTTGTTTCAATTTATTACACGTCTTAATTAGTTTTTTTCTTTAAGTAGTAAGTTTTTGGGAAAGATTTTTTTTTTATTTTTATGTTTAGTAATTTATCATTAATGACATTCTCTATTCATGTTTAAGATTATAAAGATAATTTTGTTATGCTACACATTTAGTTTTGAAATAATAAAATTCAAATTTCTTTTTGCAAAATAAATAGTTTAATATGCTAAATTCTCGTTATTTGTGAGTTCTGAGAAGGGTTGGACTATAAGAGAGTTTATTATATATAATTTTACCCTACATTCTGTAAGAGACTATTTCCACCAGCTCGAACATATAATCTCATGAACACATGATGATAAATTTTAACAATTATGACACGTCAAATTAATATTTTATATATACATATGCTTTTTCTTTTTCGGTTAGAATTTTAAGGTGGGACATTATTTTTTCTTAAAGAGATGTATAATGCTTGAATTTTAAACCAACAAACGGCCAACTCTTTAATTTCCTTCTACAAATTAATTATGACATTGAACCTCTAGTTGGTATGGTGGATAGGGCTACACGTTGCTTCTTTTTTTGGTGGGGGTGGGGTGGGGGTGGGGTGGGACACATGGTCGCGTGGTATTTTAAAAGCAGAAATGTAAAATATATCATTTTTTACAGATCACTATAAAAAAAAACATATAAAATATATCGCTTTTCATATACTATTTCTATCATTTAAAAGTAATCAGTAAAAGTATTTTTATCCTTAAATCTTTAATTAAGGGTGAATGACTTGTATTCATTTTCATCTTTAGGTTTTATTTGTATTATTCTTGTTATCTAAGAGTTTTTTCTTTTTTTTGGGAAAATAAATAATAAAATAACTTATAAGATTAATCATTATCTTGAAAAAAAAATGTAAACTTTTGTGACATTTTTTTCTGTTTTTTTCCCATTAGTAACGGTCTATTAATGATTATTAATTTGTGCTTGTTGTGGTAGTCAATTTGAGTAGTTAGAAGGTCACCTGTCATAGTCAGAAAAGAAAATACGTTATAATAATAATAATATTAATTTTATAGCATTTATGTTGATTAATAATTTAATATACAATAAGCTTTTGAATAAGTCATAAATTACAATAGATGATGGATACGTTTTAGGTGTGAAATTTCAATAAACAAATAGTTATTGGTGTTTTAAGAGATATTGTTTCTATTTTAGTCAATTTTACATAAATTAATTATCTCATTAATTAGGAAATGTGTGACATTTGACTGTTAATTAAAATAAATTAAAGAATTAGGTTGATGACCATTAAATTAAAGATTATGATGAACGATCTTTGTAATTATCTTTTATCAGATACTTCGATATTCGAGCTATGTGTAAAAAATGATTTTTGATAGGGAGAGCATTATTGTTAAAGTGAGATTTTCATAGTGAATTCAAATTCTACTCGTTCTCAAAGTAGTTATAAGACAATGAATGAAAAAAAAAATTAGGTCGATGATATTTTTTTGATAATTTTTTGTACACCCTTTAAATTACATACAAATATTATAACATCCATAAACCTTGCATGATAATTAATTCTCTCTTAAATATAATATGTACTCCTTTTTCTTTCACTTATATTAGTAGGGTATTTTTTGCAATAATTATATATAGATTTAGAATATAAATTAAATTCAGAAAGTTTAAAGACAAGGATTTTAGATAATATATTATAAAAAAATACTTTACCAAATAAATTATTAATTTGATATATTCATGTTTGTGGGTAAGTAATAAAAAAATAATTAAGATACCTTTATTTATGTGGTAAGTAGGATACCCTTTCTTAGTGGCTTATAGGTTGTAAAGAATCTATATTTGGTCCTATTTATGTACAACTTTTATTAAAAAAAAAAAAAAAAAAGGTTAGAAAGTCATCTTCTTGGTCAGTTGTTGGCTATTTTTCTTTTTTAGTGAGTCCAGCTTGTCAACATACCACACTAATAATTTGATGAGACATTAATGATCGATCAGTGGTGAAGTCAGAATTTTCATTGAAAGATTTAAAAGATTAGATTTTCATATTGGTTAGAAAATGAATTGGTGAATGGTGATGACACTTATATATGGATTAATTAATCAATCATTCCCGCTAGAATTAGCTTTTGGACGGAATTGAGTTAGTTTAGGTGTCACATCTTTATTATATTGTATCAGAGTTGTGTGGTTCGTTTCTTTTTGGGCTATCGACCCACGTTCCAGTTAGGCCTAAGCGTGAAAAGTGTGCTAGAATCCTACATCGGTTGAGGAATGGATTGATGGTTACACTTATATAGATTTGGACAATATCTATTGTATATAATAAACATGTAAAAATTCAAAAAAAAAAGAAAGATTCAATATATAGGATGTATTCAACATAGAGGAAAATGTTTTTCTAAGAATGACTTTTCACATAGAAGTACGATAAATTAAACTAGTTTAACAAGTAACATTTCATATTGTTGTGTAATTTCTACCTATCAAAACAACTCATTTTTACTCTACCCACATAGTCCCCATCCCCATAACCCCACACTCCTACCTCCATCGTAATATTTATCTAATTATGTATAAATATTTTGAGAAATTAATACGAATTTTTAGGGCGAATTCCGTGAATCAATTGATGAAAAACTTATATTGAATTTGAAAATGAATTTGTTTGTGTTTTAATTGTTTTTGAGTATTTGACATGTTCATAGTCATTCAATTAGTGAGAGGAACATAAAATCATAATGAGAAGCAATTTTAGTTGAACATTAAGACTTAAATTCATCCAAATAATGAGCAACCAATCAAAGAAAAAAAAAAATAATAAACCTATTTTCTTAAATATAAACCCTTAATTATTTTTGGAAAGAATTAACATCTCAAATTTATTTTATTAATTTCTTTTTTATTTTTTAATCTTTATACCTAGTCAAACTAAGACTGCAACAATAATAACATAATGCAATCATATAGAAATTTTACTTTAATTTCATAACGACAAAAAAACGTACTATTTTTAAACACTTTAAACTTAACTAACGTAACGTAATCAAACTAAAATAGATATATATATATAAAAAAGATAAAATACATATGTGATGTTGAACAATTGAACTCATCTTGTGCATTAATTTTGTGTGCAATGAAGAATGTAGGATTAATAAATTTCTGACAAGTTGCAAGAGAAAATGAGTTGCAAAAATTACAATTTATTTAAATGTCAGCCTACCATATTTATATGTGGCTATGTGGCAATCATCAATTAATATTGAGTTGGAGGAAGGACCTAACTATTACTCTCCGTCCAATAATAATTTTTCACTATACTATTTAAAATATTTAATAATACTTGTCTACTTTATAATATCAATAGATAATTTTATATTTAGTTTCTAATTTAATTTAATAATTAATTATAGTCATTTCTTTCTTACTTTTTTCAAGACATTATATTTAATATATTTAAAAGGTAATATCATAAAATTACTTTTCTATTTATAGTTTCTTAAAATGTGCATAAAGTTAATAGTGAACAAGTATCGTTAGATAGATGGAGTACTATTGTTCACATTAAATGTGAGATATAGGAAAATTATGTGAATGAATAAATATAATAGTTAATTAGCTAACATAGCTATAGTTTGAATTAATTACAACTAGCAACTTAATTTTAGTTGTAATTACGTCATCTCTCTCCACACTCACCTCTCTCCTCTTTTATACATTAACAAATACAAATGATCAAATACCAATTATACATATACATATAAAAATATATGACAGATTTACAAATACAATTAGTCTATCTCCACTTCTTATCCTCTCTCGCTCGCCTCTCTCCTTTCTCTCCCAATCTTGCTTGCCTCTCTCCTCCCTCTTCCTATCTCGCTCGCCAAATATACAAATTCATATGAATACCAATTATATATACAATCCATTTCTCCACTCTCTGTCCTCTCTTGCTCGCTTCTCTCATATCTCTCCCAAATCTTGCCCGCTTCTCTCATTCATCTCTCAGTCTCTCTTGCCAGATATACAAATATATATGCATATCAATTACATATGTACAATTATTTGAGAGATATACATATAAAATTTGACAAATATACATATACAGTTCATCTCTCTCCACTCTCTACCCTCTCTCGCTCGCCTCTCTCCACCCTCTATCAATCTCGTCTGCCTTTCTCCTCCCACTGACATGTAGCTACGAATCGTAATAAGCAAACTATAGTTATATATATGCATATCAATTACATATATACAATTATTTGAGAGATATACATATAAAATTTGACAAATATACATATACAATTCATCTCTCTCCACTCTCTACCCTCTCTCTCTCGCCTCTCTCCACCCTCTCTCAATCTCGCCCGTCTTTCTCCTCCCACTGACATGTATCTATGAATCATAATGAGCAAACTATAGTTATGGAGCATAATTAAGTTATTTTTGAGTGACTATAAACAAGATTTCCCTATATATATCTATCAGTTTTTAATAATTTTATAAAAAGAGAAATTATATATTGACAAGAGCTGTCAAAATGGGTTTAGCCAATGGCTGGCCCAACCCAATTCATTATTGGGTAGGGTTGGGATATGATTTTTCAAACCCATGTAAAGCTAGGGTTTATAATTAAGCCTGATCCATATAAGTCATTGGCCCTTGAGGCTTGATCGGGGGTAGGGCGCCAACCCATGGACCAACATTATTTACTTAAGGGTGACTTACAAAAATTTCACTAGTGTATGAACTAATTACTTAGATGTATGCGATGTTGTAATATTGTGAATCTTTCAATTTTTTGTGCATTCAGATACACGGATTCAAAATTAGATGTGATTTATACTAGATACACTCTATCCGAGTGTAATTACATGTATCTATGATACATAAGTAAATCACATGCCCACACCTCCCTCCCATCGTGCTCGCCACTCTCTTATATCTCTCGCTATCTGGGTGCATCACACTGGATACATGTATCTCGCGTATCCAGTATCATATATATATGGTAACCACATTACATTTTTTGCTAGTGTATTGAAACATTACAATTGTTTGTCATATTTGATTAAAAAATCTTCCTAATTTCTTGATATTATAAAATTATAAGTTTGAAAAGAAAGAAAGAAACTAGCCGCCCTAGCCCGCGGCTCTTCGAGAGTTAAATTGATTGAGCATTTTCATGCCCTTCCAAATTGAGGGTCAGCCTGCCCTAACCTATCAAATTCCTTCACTTGAGACATGGACCAGGTGGTGTTGAACGAACCCTTTTTAATAATTCTAATGATGTCAATGCATAAAACATGTTTTTATAGTTGTATTTTTGTTTCAATTATTATATCATGTATTGTCGCTATAATTTTCCATTATTTCATACTTGTTTTTGTTATATTTTATGTCAATTAAGGATTTATTAAAATACATTTTTTCATCTTCACAATATAAGATCAGTTACGATTAATACTCAATTTCTTTGATTTAAATTTGATAAGTGAAATTACGTTTATTGATCTAACTATTTAAATTTGTCATTAAAAAAATAATCACCATTTAACGTATTAATTTTTATTTAAGATTCAAACCCAAAACGTCTTGGAATAAACATATTATCAGCCAACATGCAAGTACATCAAATTTTCATTGGTATACACACATTATATTATGCCAACAAAATCCACCCACCCCCAACTAAAATAGCCATGTAAATTTATTAAAAATGACTTTATTTGAATATTGGACTAATGTTGTTGGATCAATAATGCAATGTTTTGGTTAAGCAGAATATAAAAAAATTAATTAGTATAATTATCTATATATATATATATTTTTTTGTAATATGTACCAACCGTACGAGTCGTGCAAATATTTACTTTTTTTTCTAATCGTACGTGGGAATTCTACCTTTCCTTTTTAATTTATTTGTTTTAGGTAAAATTAAAAATAATTGGAATAGCTAGTAGCATTTTCGTCTCTCAATTATTTACAAATTTTAATTTAAATCTTTTTATATATGACTCAATATATTAATTTTTAATTAATTAAATATATATTTTCGATCTTTATATTAAAAAAAGTTATATTTGGATACTTTTAGAAGTGTATAACCCTTAAAATGCAAATTAAAAGCATCTGACTCCAAGTAGCATCTGTTCAACAAGATTTGATCGAATCAAACCAGGATGAAAGATATTATATTAATATAATCTTTCACTCGGATATAAGACTCCCACTATGATACAAATAAGAACACAAGTTACGTTACGAAAGATAGATTAAAATCTGATATGTTATTTATGTACTCAATAACCTTATATGAGTCCATAACAAAATCATCCTTTGTTAATTCTTCATAAATATATGTTGGCTCTTGGATCTTTAGAAGGTGAAGAGCAAATTACACCTAGTTACAAAAATCATAACTAAGAGAAATTAATGGTAGGTTGAGAAAAAAATAAAAAATTGTGGTTGTGAATTCTCTATGATTAATGAAGAGTCTTTCTCATGCATTTAAAGTTGGTGACCTAGCTAGTTTTTCCTCCTATAATTCCACATATATACCTTTTAGTTCTATCTTCTTTAATTTAAAATTTGATTGGCCTATTTGATGTTTATCCACTACTCTACATTTCCAACTCAACTTCACCAACAGGATTGTGGTGGAGTGGTAAGTACTCTTTCATCCTTAACCAAGAGGTCTCAAGTTCGAGCGTCTTGGGTACGGGCCGTCTTTGTTAGAGAGTGCTTTACCCTCAACGTGGGACTTCCCAGCGTGAATTCGAATTTAGTCGGACTCGATGTGATACCGAACACGAATGGGAAACCAAAAAAATAAAAAATAAACTCAACTTCTATGGTATATATATACGCAATAAGGGTGGAGCTAAAGTTCTAGTTCTTAATTCGATATAATTTAATAGCTTTGACTACAACAAAATTGATTATTAGTGGCAATTAATTCTTAATTGTCGCTAGCGACAATTGTCACTCTTTGTATATGTCCTAAAGCTTTTAGCGACATTGGTTTTAATGACACTTAACTAATACCGGTAAAGGCTTTAGCATTCTTTATTAATATCAATATATAAAAAACCGCTAAAAGTTATTTTTATTTTTTATTGATATGATATTTTAATTTAGTGGTACTGGTTACTTTGTATAGGTGTTTTTTTGTCTTTATATTTAACACTTTATGATGTAATTAAGTTTGATGAAGTTGACTTGTGTCTCTGCATACATGCACATGACTTCTATCACATTATGAACTCTTCATCTACTCATTGCACATCCAATTGATTATCCTATATTTCTACATCAAAGATTCATCATATACAACTTGGATGTAATGATTTATGAAAGTGATACTTCTTTTTTTTTAGGTTTTTGTTTATCTAAAGTTGAGGTTTGGAGGATTATCCTCACATTATCGAAAGACAATATTAGTCGTTCAGAAATAAAACTCGATTCTAACTCAATTCAAAAATCATAAGATGAGAATTATCTAAAACTATATAAGATCAAAGTCAAATATTTACATCCTACCTAATGTAGGAATTCAATATTTCGTACTCAAAAGCAAATTTAGAATTTATGAATTTCAGCGATTTCATTCATTTTAAAGAAAACTTTATTATATCATGAGCCTAAGAGTAATCGCTCCATCATCAAAAGGGACCTATCAAAACTTAAGCAAGTTCGATAAATTCTACCATTGGACCAAGTGATTACTTAACTTATTACTGATTTCCATCATGTATTTTTTTTAAAATATTTAATAGATTTCTCAATATAAATAAATACACAGTCAGTGCGAAAGTAATTGATTTGCAAAAAACTCACTCCCACCACCCTAGATATACGTACCCTTGCTAGCACATTCAAAAATTGGACATCTTAAACATATAATGTAAGATAGTGATCAATATCAGAAATCTTAATAAAAAGATGATAAATATGACTCTAATGCTAAGTAACTACGAATACATCACACTCTTTAATTAAGATGTGACTTTTCGCCAGACATTACTAATGTAAGATATTTTATACGTCAAAGCTGGACCCTCTTGAAATTAACAAAGATATATCTATATTGAGAAGATGCATATCCAAAATATTCAATATGCAAACTCTTTGCTTTCAATTGAATATACCATAGATGATAGATCTACGTGTGAATATCTACATCAAATGCACTATATTTCACTTTTTAACAAAAAAAAATAAAATTGGACAAAATATATAAAGTGCTTTTTTCTTGGACATTTACTAGTGCTGCTTGCTATCAATTAGTAACTTTAAAGCAGAGAATATTCTACGGACTACGTGATTTTTTGGTTGAATGAAAGTGAAAGTTACGGTTATATACTCGTTCGATCAATTAGTATATTAATATGATCAATATTATATATTCATCAACTAATTTTGATTTAAACAATTGGATAAATGACTATTTAGGTGAATTCTTCATTTGGAATTCACAATGGATACGTTCATTATGAAGTAAATTTATGAAGACGTTCTCCTTTTAGCGATCGAACTCGCGATCTCTCTTAACCAATCATACGATATTGCTTACGAGCTTAACATAATCACGTAGGTTTAGACAATATATTCTATATCTGTGTTTTAAAACCTACTTAATTATATGTATATAACACTATGATTTGTTCAAAACTCAATGTCTTTTTTTAAAAAATTAAAATTTACTGTCAGTTTATCAGACTCCTTGATGATAATACCGTTCTACTTTGGTGGCAAATATAGACAATGACAATATAATGAAAAAGTAACAAAAATTAATGTTTATTGGTTGTTTATCGTACAAATTTGTAATTCTCCTTTATTTGGTTTAGTGCATTGTCGTCTTGCTCTTTAATTACTTTTTTTTTTTTCTCCTTTTGCTTTTGAATTGTCTTGTATCGTTCATAGTTTTCTGTTTTCGTGATATCGTTATTTTAGTTCATATTATATAATTTACGCTTTAATTGACAGGTTTTAGTGTATAGGAAGGTTTTTAAGTTTCTTTTTTGCTTTGAATTAACATGTATAGTCGATAGTTTCTTTTTCTTGATCCAGTTATTTTAAATGTACGTATTATGTTATTCACGCTTTAGTTGGCAGGTCTAGGCGTGTAGGGAGGTGTTAAGTTGCTCCTTTTACTTTTGAATTGACATGTATCGTCAATAGTTTCTTCTTCTTACTATTATAAACACTCATATTATATTATTCACGCTTCAGTTGACATGTCCATGCAAGTAAAAATCAAAGATATTAGATTTCTCCTTTTGCTTTTAAACTGACATTTATTATCAAATGCCGATAGTTCTTTCTCTTTTTCTTCTTGATTCGATTATTTTAGACTTCCATATTATATTATTCACGCTTCAGTTGACAGATCTAATTAAGCGAAGGAAGGTGTTAAGTTCTTACATAGACTATTTAGAGTTGTGAGAGTCTCTTTTATATGATTTTGATAATTATCACCTCATAATCTAACTAATCTTTTTAAGAATGAGATTTATTTATTAATTAACATGATTTAAGTAATAAATATATGTAAGAAAGACATATCTTGCACTAATCAGTTTTTTGGTAAAAAATATTACACTGTATAGTTTCAATTTTTTAATATAGATAAATATTTACACATACAAACATGTTCTCACTACCTCAATAGATTAATGAAAACAATATTTTTTAAATATACTTATTAACTTAAAATCAGTAATTTTATTTTTGTTATATGATTTTGGAGTTGTGAATCCATGAAAGTGATTGGGCCTATATTTGGCTGGTGATATCTGCTTGATCCCACAATGAGGCCCAGCCCAACTAAAGAACTGATTGGGCTGATAATGTCTCACTCTAGCAACAAGGAAAAAAACTTGGATCCATTAGCGTTTCCGCGAATAGGAGTAAGATCTATGTACACTTTATTTTTTCGAACTCACCTTATGGAATTGCACCGGATACGTTATTATAAATTTTATGAGCTATATAGGTTTGGTGTGTAGTATAAAGATCTCAAAATGAAACTATTAAGAGACACAAGGAACAAAATAATCATAAATTGACATAGTTTAGAGCGTACTTATGAAACATAATTACATTTTGCATATTTGTAAAGACATAACTATAATTTTGTATCGTTTTATATTTCCACTAAGGAAGTTCAAAATCTGAAGAAGTAATCACGTGAACTAGTCTATAAGGATTCAACATCTACTACATATACATAGAAAAATAATTTTAACCATTTATAAATAGCATAACTTTTTCCAAAAACGGTTCAAAAGAATCCCTAGACCTAAATTGGGTCCGCTCCTGACTGTATTAGCGAAAAATCTTGTATCTAACGATTATCAACTTAGCTGTATAAGACATATATCAACTGAAAATAACGTGAAAAAGCTATATCAACACATAATGTATTAATACTATTAGCTACGTCTCACAATCGTCTTAAAACTATATCTACAATTCGTAAATACAACGTAAACATTTGTCACGCCGGGTAATTTTTCCTTTTTCTTTCCTTTATCTAATCCAAAATTAAGGCCCAATTAACTTGGGCTTAAACGACCCATTTATTTCCCGGGTCGGGCACCCAAATTTCTCATACGGTCTTACCTTAGTTAGCATATTCTCGACCACACTGAATCAACGCTCTTTTCTTCTTCCTCTTTTGCTAACAGAGATCTCTTAACTAACGATTCCATATTGAGAGAAACAGCAAAACTATACATTTTGCGATCTGAAAAAAGCAAAAATAAATCAAAAAAATTCTCATTTATCACTTTTTCATTATTCAATTTGGTTTCTTCGTTGTTAAATTTCTGCAGATTTTTTTTGTGCTAAGAAAAATTTGAATTTTATGTATTATTGCATTTTGATGATTGATATATAGGTGAATATACACTGTTTCAGTTATTCCATCAATGGCTTCGTGGCTCAGAGCTGCTGAAGGTATGAGTTTTTTTTTTTTGAATTTTTTTGATTTTTTTTATGGAAGTGATATTGTTTAGGCGGATCCAGAATGTTGAAATCGGTGAATGCATTGTTTAATGTATATAGATATGTTAATTTTATTGATGAATTTATATATATGTGTTCTTAGCAGTAGGTGCATGTGAAATCAGTGTCTATGGTGTGTGTATATAAATTATTTATGATGATTTTGTAGAAATGTGATTACCTGGCATAGACTAGT
>CM040629.1:2391883-2411211 GCA_022817965.1 Solanum lycopersicoides
ATCCACTACTCTACATTTCCAACTCAACTTCACCAACGAGATTGTGGTGGAGTGGTAAGTACTCTTTCATCCTTAACCAAGAGGTCTCAAGTTCGAGCGTCATTGGTACGGGCCGTCTTTGTTAGAGAGTGCTTTACCCTCAACGTGGGACTTCCCAGCGTGAATTCGAATTTAGTCGGACTCCGATGTGGATACCGAACACCGAATGGGAAACCAAAAAAATAAAAAATAAACTCAACTTCTATGGTATATATATACGCAATAAGGGTGGAGCTAAAGTTCTAGTTCTTAATTCGATATAATTTAATAGCTTTGACTACAACAAAATTGATTATTAGTGGCAATTAATTCTTAATTGTCGCTAAATGTGTATTTTTAGCGACAATTGTCACTCTTTGTATATGTCCCTAAAGCTTTTAGCGACATTGGTTTTAATGACACTTAACTAATACCGGTAAAGGCTTTAGCATTCTTTATTAATATCAATATATAAAAAACCGCTAAAAGTTATTTTTATTTTTTATTGATATGATATTTTAATTTTAGTGGTACTGGTTACTTTGTATAGGTGTTTTTGTCTTTATATTTAACACTTTATGATGTAATTAAGTTTGATGAAGTTGACTTGTGTCTATGCATACATGCACATGACTTCTATCACATTATGAACTCTTCATCTACTCATTGCACATCCAATTGATTATCCTATATTTCTACATCAAAGATTCATCATATACAACTTGGATGTCATGATTTATGAAAGTGATACTTCTTTTTTTTTAGGTTTTTGTTTATCTAAAGTTGAGGTTTGGAGGATTATCATAACATTATCGAAAGACAATATTAGTCGTTCAGAAATAAAACTCGATTCTAACTCAATTCAAAAATCATAAGATGAGAATTATCTAAAACTATATAAGATCAAAGTCAAATATTTACATCCTACCTAATGTAGGAATTCAATATTTCGTACTCAAAAGCAAATTTAGAATTTATGAATTTTCAGCGATTTCATTCATTTTAAAGAAAACTTTATTATATCATGAGCCTAAGAGTAATCGCTCCATCATCAAAAGGGACCTATCAAAACTTAAGCAAGTTCGATAAATTCTACCATTGGACCAAGTGATTACTTAACTTATTACTGATTTCCATCATGTATTTTTTTTAAAATATTTAATAGATTTCTCAATATAAATAAATACACAGTCAGTGCGAAAGTAATTGATTTGCAAAAAACTCACTCCCACCACCCTAGATATACGTACCCTTGCTAGCACATTCAAAATTGGACATCTTAAACATATAATGTAAGATAGTGATCAATATCAGAAATCTTAATAAAAAGATGATAAATATGACTCTAATGCTAAGTAACTACGAATACATCACACTCTTTAATTAAGATGTGACTTTTCGCCAGACATTACTAATGTAAGATATTTTATACGTCAAAGCTGGACCCTCTTGAAATTAACAAAGATATATCTATATTGAGAAGATGCATATCCAAAATATTCAATATGCAAACTCTTTGCGTTCAATTGATATATACCATAGATGATAGATCTACGTGTGAATATCTACATCAAATGCACTATATTTCACTTTTTAACAAAAAAAAATAAAATTGGACAAAATATATAAAGTGCTTTTTTCTTGGACATTTACTAGTGCTGCTTGCTATCAATTAGTAACTTTAAAGCAGAGAATATTCTACGGACTACGTGATTTTTTGGTTGAATGAAAGTGAAAGTTACGGTTATATACTCGTTCGATCAATTAGTATATTAATATGATCAATATTATATATTCATCAACTAATTTTGATTTAAACAATTGGATAAATGACTATTTAGGTGAATTCTTCATTTGGAATTCACAATGGATACGTTCATTATGAAGTAAATTTATGAAGACGTTCTCCTTTTAGCGATCGAACTCGCGATCTCTACTTAACCAATCATACGATATTGCTTACGAGCTTAACATAATCACGTAGGTTTAGACAATATATTCTATATCTGTGTTTTAAAACCTACTTAATTATATGTATATAACACTATGATTTGTTCAAAACTCAATGTCTTTTTTTAAAAAATTAAAATTTACTGTCAGTTTATCAGACTCCTTGATGATAATACCGTTCTACTTTGGTGGCAAATATAGACAATGACAATATAATGAAAAAGTAACAAAAATTAATGTTTATTGGTTGTTTATCGTACAAATTTGTAATTCTCCTTTATTTGGTTTAGTGCATTGTCGTCTTGCTCTTTAATTACTTTTTTTTCTTTCTCCTTTTGCTTTTGAATTGTCTTGTATCGTTCATAGTTTTCTGTTTTCGTGATATCGTTATTTTAGTTCATATTATATAATTTACGCTTTAATTGACAGGTTTTAGTGTATAGGAAGGTTTTTAAGTTTCTTTTTTGCTTTGAATTAACATGTATAGTCGATAGTTTCTTTTTCTTGATCCAGTTATTTTAAATGTACGTATTATGTTATTCACGCTTTAGTTGGCAGGTCTAGGCGTGTAGGGAGGTGTTAAGTTGCTCCTTTTACTTTTGAATTGACATGTATCGTCAATAGTTTCTTCTTCTTACTATTATAAACACTCATATTATATATTCACGCTTCAGTTGACATGTCCATGCAAGTAAAAATCAAAGATATTAGATTTCTCCTTTTGCTTTTAAACTGACATTTATTATCAAATGCCGATAGTTCTTTCTCTTTTTCTTCTTGATTCGATTATTTTAGACTTCCATATTATATTATTCACGCTTCAGTTGACAGATCTAATTAAGCGAAGGAAGGTGTTAAGTTCTTACATAGACTATTTAGAGTTGTGAGAGTCTCTTTTATATGATTTTGATAATTATCACCTCATAATCTAACTAATCTTTTTAAGAATGAGATTTATTTATTAATTAACATGATTTAAGTAATAAATATATGTAAGAAAGACATATCTTGCACTAATCAGTTTTTGGTAAAAAATATTACACTGTATAGTTTCAATTTTTAATATAGATAAATATTTACACATACAAACATGTTCTCACTACCTCAATAGATTAATGAAAACAATATTTTTTAAATATACTTATTAACTTAAAATCAGTAATTTTATTTTTGTTATATGATTTTGGAGTTGTGAATCCATGAAAGTGATTGGGCCTATATTTGGCTGGTGATATCTGCTTGATCCCACAATGAGGCCCAGCCCAACTAAAAAACTGATTGGGCTGATAATGTCTCACTCTAGCAACAAGGAAAAAAAACTTGGATCCATTAGCGTTTCCGCGAAATAGGAGTAAGATCTACGTACACTTTATTTTTTCGAACTCACCTTATGGAATTGCACCGGATACGTTATTATAAATTTTATGAGCTATATAGGTTTGGTGTGTAGTATAAAGATCTCAAAATGAAACTATTAAGAGACACAAGGAACAAAATAATCATAAATTGACATAGTTTAGAGCGTACTTATGAAACATAATTACATTTTGCATATTTGTAAGACATAACTATAATTTTGTATCGTTTTATATTTCCACTAAGGAAGTTCAAAATCTGAAGAAGTAATCACGTGAACTAGTCTATAAGGATTCAACATCTACTACATATACATAGAAAAATAATTTTAACCATTTATAAATAGCATAACTTTTTCCAAAAACGGTTCAAAAGAATCCCTAGACCTAAATTGGGTCCGCTCCTGACTGTATTAGCGAAAAATCTTGTATCTAACGATTATCAACTTAGCTGTATAAGACATATATCAACTGAAAATAACGTGAAAAAGCTATATCAACACATAATGTATTAATACTATTAGCTACGTCTCACAATCGTCTTAAAACTATATCTACAATTCGTAAATACAACGTAAACATTTGTCACGCCGGGTAATTTTTCCTTTTTCTTTCCTTTATCTAATCCAAAATTAAGGCCCAATTAACTTGGGCTTAAACGACCCATTTATTTCCCGGGTCGGGCACCCAAATTTCTCATACGGTCTTACCTTAGTTAGCATATTCTCGACCACACTGAATCAACGCTCTTTTCTTCTTCCTCTTTTGCTAACAGAGATCTCTTAACTAACGATTCCATATTGAGAGAAACAGCAAAACTATACATTTTGCGATCTGAAAAAAGCAAAAATAAATCAAAAAAATTCTCATTTATCACTTTTTCATTATTCAATTTGGTTTCTTCGTTGTTAAATTTCTGCAGATTTTTTTTGTGCTAAGAAAAATTTGAATTTTATGTATTATTGCATTTTGATGATTGATATATAGGTGAATATACACTGTTTCAGTTATTCCATCAATGGCTTCGTGGCTCAGAGCTGCTGAAGGTATGAGTTTTTTTTTTTTGAATTTTTTTGATTTTTTTTTATGGAAGTGATATTGTTTAGGCGGATCCAGAATGTTGAAATCGGTGAATGCATTGTTTAATGTATATAGATATGTTAATTTTATTGATGAATTTTTATATATATGTGTTCTTAGCAGTAGGTGCATGTGAAATCAGTGTCTATGGTGTGTGTGTATATATATATATTTATGATGATTTTGTAGAAATGTGATTACCTGGCATAGACTAGTGAGTATATTTCAATTGGAAATTTAGTTTGCGTTTTCGTGTGTAGTATATTAGAAATAGTCTCTCTAACTTGTCCCAAGGTCAGGTGTGCATTCTATACTCACCCGACACTACTTGTAGGATTACACTGTGTATGTTGTTGTTGTTGCTTGTAGTGTTGGTTTAAGGTGTTAAATTTTCATTTTTGACAATGTAGACAGAGATAATTTTTGTTTGTTGGGTGTACTGATGGAATACTTACTTGCCTTCCCACTTCCCACTAACACTAACAACAGGTAGTAGGTAAGTTTGTCCATCAAGGCTAAGGCTAGGACATTAGGGTAGAAATCACTAATGTTGTCTGTGTTCGGATTTGAATCTAAGACTTCCTGGTTTTCAAGTCACTTTATTGACCACTAGGGAGGCACACTTTAGTGAATGCAATATCTGCTTCAGTCTTCAGACTCAGTAGCTGAGCTGGGATGCATGAAGTTTGAGTTTATATAGTAATTGGTGTTGAAAATGAATTAAGAGATGTGGAATCGAAAGCTTTGGCTATTTTAATGTGGGAAAAGGTCTAAATTTGCCCATATACAACCAGAAGTGCTCATTTTGTCCTCCATGTCACTTTCATACCCGTGTTGTTAACCCATTGTCTCATGTTTCCCATTACCTTTAATGGAGATCGAAATGAAGCTACATGTCCAAATTATTTGAGAAAAAAGGTCTAGATTTACCCTGCAACTTTCAACTGCTGTTTAATATTATCCATAAATTGGAGCTTGCTGAGAGGTCGAGGGAAATGTTAAACGAAAAGTCTAACGTGGGACAAAGTTGATCAGTTTCGTATTAAAGAGGCAAAATATGACCCTTCCCCTTCTAATGTTGATAAATTATAAGTTGCTCACATGTTTTCTTTTTTATTTTAGTTTGATGTTGGTAGATTTTACTGCATTGCAAGTTTGTTGATGTGCATGCTACTTGTAATTGTAAATGGAACTCGATGCTGTACAAAAATCCTGTTTTCACTCACTACCAAAGATTGTTTAAGTACATCCTGCTATTATGGATTCTCAAAGTATTCCTACTTCCCATTGTACCAATCTGATAAGAAAAATGAGAAATTATATATTAACAACCAGCTTCCGCTAACGGAAATGTACCCTAATTGACTTGTAATCTTCTTCGGGGTTATCGATTTCTAACTCATCAACATGGTAGATTTTTCCAGTTCTTGTATGATTTCCTTACAAGGTGAAATGTACATTGCTGTATCAGATTTGTTTGAAGTTGTAGATAAGAGGGCAAAGAGTGTAGTCGGCGAGAACGCTGATGAACAGCCCAATGTTCGGGGTCCAGGTATATCTTCTATAGTTGCTTCTTTTATTATAAAATTTTCAATCTCAAAATGCACCTTCTGGTTTCTGCTTTTGAACTGGTTTAAAGCCAGTTTGGATTGACTTATTTTAGGTGCTTTTAAGCATTTTTCTAGTGTTTGGATAAAATAAAAAAGTTCTTTTAAGCACTTGTTTTTAAGCCCAAAACATAAGTTAGGATTTCTAACTTATGGCTTATAAGCTATGCTATAAGTCAATCCAAACAGGCCCTTTAGAAAATTCCTGTTTAAGAAATAAGAATTATTGTAGTTAGCATCAGAAACGACTCTCTTCTCATGGACCTTTAGCAACAGTCAGAGAAGGCAACAAGCTAGCCAAGGGATATCTCAATCAAGATGAATTGCCTAGCGTTATTTTATTTTTGGTGTAAAGAGAACATTTTAGTCCAAGCAGAAGATACCTGGGATGTTTTAGATTATTTGTAAGAAATAGAGGTGATAGACGGCAATATGACTAGACTGTAATACCTTTTGAAGGGGACTACACATTTTGGATGTAGTCTACCTGTGAATATGTAGATTAGTGGTACTATCCTCAAAACAAAAAAATAATAATAATGCTACGCTAACTGAAAACAGTAGGATACTGCAAGATGCACATTTTGGATTCTATTTGTGATCATGCTGATTGGAAAAGAAATGTGTTTAGTTAAACGTCCTCTAACTTTCCATTTTATTACATTATTATTTTTGAAGTAACCTCTGCGGATGGTGAATACATAATCTTTTTGTTTTTTTCTTTGGCTTAGTTCCGAATGAAAAAGGATCTCAACCAAAAAGGTCAAGGAATAAAAAGAAGGTAGTGTGTTCATTCTCAGTACAATGCTATTTTATCTTCTGACAGTTTTCAGAATATTTACAATCAGATTCTTTGCAGCCTCAAAAACGACTCTCTTCTAATGAACCTTCAGAACCAGTCAATTTTGAAAGGGAACAAACTAGCCAAGGGATGTCACAGTCAGATATTGCCTCTGATAAAGATAAAGCTATCGTACTTACTGAAGACAGTAGGACAAATCCAGGTAGTCCTAGCAGCAAAACTAGCACCGAAGATAAGCCAAAAGCTTCTGAAGATGGTGCGTCATTGGATGCTCCTATATCTGAAACAGCCTCTAACAATGAGTTAAATCATCATGCTGATCACGTGGAAGCAGCAGAACCTGTTGATGTAAGAGCCGTGAGTTCAGAATCTACTGGTGAGCGTACAAGTGGAAACACCCCAGATATTTCTGGAGAGACTCTTCTCTTGCCTACTGCAGAAGTGGTTGATAGTGTGCAGGACAAGTCTCCCGTAGGTTCCAGTCAAAACACAGTTCTTCTTGATGCAGGATCTCCTGTGAACTTTCAGCAGGAAAGATCTAAATCCTTAACTGCAGATGAACCTGGTAAAATTGATAGGCAGATGAAGGATGCTAAAACAAATGCTGAACCTGATTTAGACCAGAAGCAGCTTCCAGAACATAAAACTGTTAATCCAGGCGAGAAGCAGCTTCCAGAACGTAAAACTGTCAAGTCATCCATGAAAGAACAAGAGCAACTTGAAGAGGTAGAATCTGTTTTCTAAGCTAACTTCTTGCTGTATTCTAGGTCTTTTGATAAGTTCTTTTGACTAACATTTATTTCTTCAGGCTCAGGGATTGCTTAAGAATGCAACTTCTACCGGTCAGTCCAAAGAAGCACGGTTAGCCCGTGTAAGAGTTCATTACTTCATTAGCCTCTGATTTAGAATTCTAGGGTGCTTTTATTTGTGCATATTTTTTCGAAATGATGCAAAAAGGGAATTCAACAAATATATTCATTTAAGTTTTTAAAGAAGTTTCCCCAGAAAGTATTTCCAAAAAAAACTTTTTTCTCAAAGAAGCCGTTTCAGAGTGTTTTTCAAAGAAATAGCTGCTATTTAACTAATAGAAATTGAAATTTAATCTGGCAACTAGCTTCTGAATTTACCTTCGGTTTGGTTTTCTCACCAACTACTTGTAAATTAGCTGCTATTTTGTTTTGAGGGAAGTTATATTCACAGATTATCGTGCTTTAACTCAAATGTGCAGGTTTGTGCTGGACTTTCATCACGTCTTCAGGAGTATAAATCTGAAAATGCTCAGCTAGAGGAGCTTCTTGTAGCAGAGGTGAATATGGGCATTTGATTGAAGAGTTCCAGAGTTTCTAAAATAACCGCATTCAAATCTTGATTATATGTCATTTATTCTGATGTGACAGAGGGAATTGAGTAAATCTTGCGAAGCTCGGATAAAGCAGCTTCAGAAAGATTTATCTGCAGCCAAAAAAGAGGTGTCGAGGGCGGACTCCAGTATGGCTGAGGCTCTTGCTGCAAAGAATGCTGAAATTGAGGCTCTTGTTAGTTCTATGGATGCACTTAAGAAGCAAGCTGCACTCTCTGAAGGAAACCTGGCATCATTGCAGGTTCATTTCAAACTACCTATTATAGGCTTGTACTGCCACACGTGTTAAGTGACCTCTCGTTCTATCTGTTTTTATTTCTGGGATCATCTGCATCAGTTTGATTTGTTGTTATGACTTCACTTTGAAATTCTGGTACTTGGAATTGTGTCTATTGGTGCTTTCCTTAGCCAATACAAGTGAAACTTCTATAGTTAAAAAAGACTTCCTGTGAGGACTTGAGCTATCAGCTCTTTTACCACTGTGTACCGGGAAATCAATTATTTTAAATGGAAAGGAAGGCTGAGTTTTGTCTGCTTTTTTTCAGGCTAATATGGAGTCTTTAATGAGAAACAGGGAACTAACAGAGACAAGGATGATGCAAGTATGTGGATCTCTATTCACAACAACTTTTGGATATTACTTACTCTGTTTTGCTGCTCCTGAACACCTTTATTACTATAGTTTTCTGACCGGTGAGAAAATTTTATGTGCTCAGGCTTTAAGGGAGGAGCTGGGTGCTGCAGAGCGAAGATCAGAAGAAGAGCGTGCTGCTCATAATGCTACCAAAAAGGTTTATAATTGAAAACTTACTTGCTGAGCATTCTAAAAAAGAAGTAGCTAAATATTTGTACTCAGATTCTGAAAAGTGATTTAAAGTCTTGAGTGATACAAGTTTATATCCTGAAATCTGCTACAACTTTATCACACTGTCTGTGGATCATTTTGGTCAAAATAGCAGAGAACTTCTCATTCTTCCCTAATATAGGTTTTCTGCTTTAATCTGCATAGATGTGTTTTCAATGCCCCTCCCTTGCTCCCTCTCTGATTCTAAAATTGCATCTGCAGTGCCCCCCTTCCCAGAGTATTAGTATTATTCTTTTTCCCTTATGTTTAGGTTTCCATCACTATGTATTGTTTCTTTAACCTCGGCATCTTAGTTTTTTGTTGTAGTTTCTACTTGTTGCTATTGCCTCTTTTTAACTGTTGTTTAGCGGAGGTCTATATGAAAAAATCCCTCTACCTTCTCAAAGGTAGGGGTAAGGTTGGCGTACACTTTTTTTTTTTTTTTGAAACTGGTAATGGTGTATTCCTCAGCATTAAAGAGATATGCAGGAGACCTTCAAAAGGGGAACAAAACAAACAAAAAAAAGAGAGAAAGGGAGAAACTACTTACAGGGAGCCTAACAGATATACAAGCTCTAATTCCTATATATTTGTTTGTTTACACTAGAAGAACAAAGATACAATACAATTCCATTTAACTCTATGAATGGAATTGGACTTATCTTCAAAACGTCTGCTATTTCTTTCTCTTCACACTTTCCACCAGATGTAATGTGGAATGATTTTCCACCATCTCTTCTGGCTCTTGCTTCCACCTCTTCTAATCCAGCAGCTGAGTAGATCTGCAGTGTGCTCAGGCATGGTCCATTTTGTGTCTGTGAGAGTAAGAAAAAAATTCCAAATAAACTGTAGGCAGATGTTCCAATTTGCATCCTAGTATATCTGCCAAACTCTGTATGTTTAGCACCAGATCCCACACACTGGGTTTGTTGTTGTTGTTGATGAGGGATAATGGAGATGTGCTGTTTGCAATTTAGTAATTCATTTCGTCTGTAATAATAGGCTTTTATGGAAAGGGAGGTAGAACTGGAGCACCGAGCTTTAGAGGCATCCACAGCCTTGGCTAGGGCGCAGGTATTCTCCATCTTCAAGTATAATCTTTTATGCTGTTACATCATGAATTGTAATAAAGTACACATTTATGATCCTTCAGTTTTCTCATGCTATTGCTTTTGTAACAGTGAGATTTAGCTGTTTCCTTCCACATATAATGACAAGCCAGAATGGTATTAGCCTGAATAGAATAAAGATGTGAACTTTCGCTGAAAAGATCTAGTGTTCTTGTAATGCATTGCTTGGGTTATGATGCAGTATCATGCTCTTTGATTATTTGTATTTTCTAGGGAGTGAATTTATGGTAGTGATAAGTTGATAATAAGAGGTTGACTTTGACCTGACTCTAAGAGCTAGAATTGTGGCATGAACATATTGTCTACATCGTAATTGATAGTAATAATTTATTGTAGCCATTTCTAAGTTACCCATTGTTAAGACATTGTCGTCAATTATGAAAAGAAGAGGGATTACTTTTACTTTCATTTTTTTTTCCAACAGCTTGACTTTGGTCCATACTACCACTTCAGTCATCGTGCTTAAGTGGGCTAGGTTCTAGTACTTGTCATTAGGTCATAAGCAGGAATCTCAAAGAACTGAAGCTATTAGCTTCTCTTTAAATTGTACCGGTGTACCTAGCAATTGGTTTATTGTTTGTACTGACTACTTGTACATCGTAAGTTCCTTTCATTTGGTAGCACATAATCTCATTACTATTGCACACGTGATTGTTATTATTCAATGAAGTAAAGACGTCTTAAAATTTTGTATGATTATTGGCACTAGAGAACAGCTGATGAAAGGACTGCCAAGGCAACAGAGTTTGAGCAGAAGGTGGCACTGCTTGAGGTAAATAATATTTTTTTGGATGTCATCCTTTAGGTGACTCTTACCTTATCAAAAAAGAAAATCCTTTATGTGGCTCTTTGGCTTAATTGGAAATGATGATACCTAAAAGAATAATGAAAGGATTTCTTCAGCACTTCTCAACTTATCCAAGGGTGTCTGAATCTGGCAGGTTGAATGTGCAACTCTAAATCAAGAACTGCAAGACATGGAAGCTCGTACTCGTCGTGGACAAAAGAAGTCCTCAGAAGAGGCAAATCAAGTGCTTCAGGTTCTATAATTGTCATTAACCTGAATGCATTTTGAAGTAACATGAGAGCACCACAGATACAAGTAAACGTAAAATTGTTGGTGGCTGCAAGACACTTGAGTTAGAAAAAGATATACAAAGAGATAAATTCTCATCTTACTAAGTGAATTATTATACTCCTGATATTGAAGTTACAACTCATGCTAAATTAGTTGTTTTCATGCCTATTTTACATATTACGCCTGGAGAACTGTCTTGGAATCTTGTGAATATGAAATTTACAATTCTTAACTTGGACAAGGGACCTTGTGTTTGACATTATCAGCCAAGCTTGCTGCAGTTAAAAAGTTTACACTTGCGTTAGAAAAAGATTACAAAGAGAGAAATTCTCATCTTACTAAGTAAATTGTTATGCTCTGATATTGAAGTTGTAACTCATGCAAAATTGATATTGAAGTTGTAACTCATGCAAAATTATGTGCTTTCATGCCTATTGTACATTATCAGTCATGTGTGCAGCAGTTAAAAAGTTTACACATGCAACTGGATCCTTGATATACATAGGTGCTTCCATCAATTCTCATAATCCTTTGTTCAGTTGCAACCTGAGACTGTTTGAAACTGTATCATCACAGTAAGCTAGATAAAACAGACACCCTCCAGACGTCTGTTTTAACTTCATTTTCTGAACATGCAGGTGCAGGCATGGCAAGAAGAAGTGGAGCGTGCACGCCAAGGTCAGAGGGAAGCTGAAAGCAAGCTTGCTTCTTTGGAGGCAAGTTTATTGCTCTATAGTTTGGCTCAATCACTAACTAGTGTGCGCTAATATTGTACTTGTTCGTTTTTTATCGTAACTATAATGATCTTTTGCTCTAAGTATCAGCCTTAATGATGATCATTGATGGGTAATTTTTCGATTGACTGTAGGCTGAAATGCAAAAGTTAAGAGTTGAAACAGCTGCCATGAAAAGGGATGCTGAACATTACTCTCGCCCGGTAAACTCTTGCTTTTGCCCTTACCAAAAAGATTTGGGACTTCCTGATCTTCCACACAGTTCATCTTCTACTTAGTTTTACCTCGGGTATTCAACTTTCAAGTGGGCATCATCATCAGTTTTGGCTCCAATAGTACCCTTCACTTAGCTTAATTTAGTAGTCCTGATATTTATTTGTCTCAAAAGCTAGATATATAAATTTAAACTTTAATAGCGTAGTTGGTTATATATTTGGATGTCCCAAAAATAAAATAAGAATTGAGGTTCCAATGCTCAATTCAAAATTTACGAAATGAATAAGAGTTCGTATAGTTTTGTGGTGTAGTAGTAAATTGAGCCATGCCATAGTTGGTGACGAATAGCATAATCAAAATACTCATGCATGTCGTTTGAAAGCTAGGTTGCTTGGACCTTCCGAAAATTCTGCCGCACTCTTGTCAGATCGTCTAAAAATGCATAGCTTTTGGAAGACCCAACACATCCAACAATAATTTGAAGAGTTTGAGCAATGTAGCTTGAAAGATATATGGGGGTGTTAAGGCGTTTCTTTGATGATTGGAATACCCATGCATGTTGCCTGAAAGTATTATGAGGTGTTCAGAGTGTTAGATTCCACATAAGTTGAGTGCATAGGTTGTAGTCTCCTTACATAGTTTTGGAGAATTCTTGCCACTTGCTCCAACTTTAGAGTTGAGTTATGCCATAGGTTCATTATCTTAACATGGTATCAGGGCCACAACTATCCCTAAAAATAAGTTGTGTTATGTTTGGTCATTCATGTTATGTTACTCCACGCTCCAAATATCTAGTTCAGGTGTGTAACGGGTGTTATGGTCCCACATTGGGCAAGTGTATTAGTAGTGGTATTTTTGTGTGGCCCTTGAAAGTCTTCATAACATGAGATAAATTTTGGCTTGTAGTTAGACCCGAGCCCATTTTCTTGATATTCCATGTTATATCTAAAGTTTAAGCTGTTAAAGAGGATATATTTGATTGTCTTAGCACTCTCCTCATTTGGTGTCATGATCCATTTTTTTACTCTTGATTTAAGCACGTGATTTATTTTGATAATGGGTAATAAGATTGAACCTGGGACCTCTATCTACTCTTTTATCATATGAAGAAGCTAGACTTTGGGCCTAACACAATTCCAAAAGGTAGCTCATGTATTAAGGATTGACCAAGACCATGTAAGTAGATTATAAACGATCTTACATACCCCTAAGGCTGGATATCTCGAAGGGAGTAAATGTGGGTGGTCCAACATTGGTTAGCCCAATATTAGAGATGGGTATGGATTTGGTACAGTGTTAAGGAAATGGACCTTCGCCCTAAACTCATTCTCAAAAGCTGGCTCAAGTGATGAGAATTGCCCAAAGATCATACAAGGATTAAGGAGTATACAACTCGTACAGTCAAATTAATGGTATTCTATCAGAAGATCATAGATTTGCTCAGCCATTTAAAGTGTATCCTAAATGAATTTCCTGTGAGCTCTTTCTTTCAGGCATGAATACTTCATTTTTTCCCTCGACAATTTGAGCATTGTATGTTGCAAAATTGTTCTTGTGCTTTGGTAGCTCAAAAGGGGCATCACAGTAGTGTATTTCAATACATGGTATTCCTTGCCTACCAAAAGAGGGTGAGAAGCTCAGATCTGAAATACTCACCTTGATCTACAGAAACAACATAGGGAAGAGATTCGCCAAACCAATGTTGTGATAGAACTTGAATTCTTGTCAAGAGGCCTTAGTGGATACTTACTCCACTGTAATTTTGATGGACTTGTACTCCTATTCCCTCTTACTTCGATCCCAAATTGCAACAGAATCTGCTGATGGGGGAAAACATCTTCTTGTGTTTGCAAATGTTTTTCTGCTTTAGATTAAATGAGGGATGGATCCTCTATCGATGAATATGTATGCACTAATTTGGTTATGGGCGAAAATTTCTACTTTTAATTGCAGTTTATAGCATTTTTCAGTCGCATAGTCTACATTAACTTTTGGTGCTTGATAAATTTTGAGACTTCGTCATTTCAACTTAGTTGTAGATTGAGGTAGGTTTGGGGTAGTGTAAATACGGTACATGATTTATACTTGGAGCCCGTTTGGATTGGCTGAAAAATTGCTTTTAAAAAGTAACTTCTTAAAGTCAAAACCTAAATGACTTTTAACTTCAAAAATAAAAAGTAGGGAGAGTCCTACTTTTGGTTTTTAACTTTTTAAGTCATTCTAAACTTATTTTAAGTTATTTTCAACTTTGTCTAACACTCCCAAAAGCTAAAAAAGACTTAAAAGTAGGTTGACCAACTTTTAAGCCTATCAAAACAGGAGTCTTAAAATACAGAAAGGTAAGAAGAGATATTGTCACAGGTGGCAAGATATTTATCACTAGGCCATTCACACAGTATCTTTTTCTATTACAAACTTTGAATTAGCAACATGATGTTACTTTAAGAGAGTGCTTTCCTTGAGCAAAGGCAGCATAGAATCTACGAATTAGCAACATGATGTTACTTTTTCTATTCACACAGTATCTTTTTCTATTACTAACTTTGAATTAGCAACATGATGTTACTTTAAGAGAGTGCTTTCCTTGAGCAAAGGCAGCATAGAGGCTCCGAACTTTTTGGTGCCCATCCCTGCTTTTTAGTCTTATATATGTCAATGATTGAGCAATAATCTAAAAATAATTGTGTCATACCTTTTATGTTCTTTTTTCCATATATGGTAAGTCGCCAAGGCTGTGCTTTTAGGTATTAACACATGAATGTGATGGAATTTTGGTTCTTGCTTCTTATCTCTCTTCTTTTGTGCTTTGTATGACTTTGAACCATTTGCATATCCTCATTTATCAATCTTTAAATACATATTGATATTGGAATCTATTGCTGCTGGTAATAGGAACATGTGGAACTTGAAAAGCGGTATCGTGAATTAACTGATCTATTGGTAAGTAAAATTAAACTAATTCATGTATGCTCTATATAGTTCCCATTATTTACTGTTGGTAACTTAATAAGCTATATTTCTTGCCTGCAAGTTCAGTATTACAAGCAAACACAGCTTGAAGCCATGGCCAGTGAAAAAGCTGCGGCTGCGTTTCAGTTGGAGAAGGAAGCAAAGCGTCTTCAGGAAGTACAGGTTTGTGCTTCAGCTTATAAGTATTTTGGCATTGCATTACATTCTACTCCTTGTATTTACGTTTGCAGTTTGATAAAGTGGGTTAAGTTACTTAAGAATTTCTCTTACAACAGTTAGAAGCTGAACGAAACAAATCTTCTCGTCGAGCATCATCCTCGTGGGAGGAAGACACTGACATCAAAGCACTTGAGTATGTTACTATTAAAAATTTACTTTATGCTTTTGGGAGACACTTTTGAATCTCTGCCTTTATTATTAGACCTTGAGTCCTTTATACTTTGGCCAGTCCTGTCCATTAGGAAAATGTGAAATTGGTCCATTAAAATTATTTTCCTTTTCCAACTCAGCCTTTCCTTTTTTAAACTTTGACCATGAATTCAGACATAGAAGCTTTAAGTTTTTGAAATAACATTTATATATTTGAAACTACGTTAAAAGTACTATAAATCACAATAATTAACAACTTAAAATATTTGAAAGGCATATAAAGAAATTTCGATCAAAGAAAAACTTGGATACTCTCAAAATTCTAGTCGTGCCACACAAATTTGGGATGGAGGGAATCACTTATAAGCCTTTTATAGTCGTAACACGTGATCAGAATTCATTAGGCTGTTTAGTGAGCCTTCAAAGTTTTATTTATTGGAAAATAAAGGAAGTCTCCCAGTTTTCAAGTTTCTCTGAGCATGACGTGCTTTTTTGAAATAATTTAACATTACAGGCCTCTCCCTTTACATCACCGACACATGACTAGGGCGACGATACAGGTAAGCTCTTTTTTATTTTTCCACATCCACATCCTCACACTAGGGGGTAAAAAGAAGCATGAAAAAAAAAAGAGTACAAGTTTTGTACTTAACTGGAAAGAGAGCCATATATTTGTACTATTTTTGCATATGACTTAAACTTTGCTGTGCAGTTACAGAAGGCCGCGAAGCTTCTGGATTCCGGGGCCGTCAGGGCAACACGATTTCTCTGGCGATATCCAACTGCTCGAGTTATCTTGCTTTTTTATCTGGTTAGAACAGATCATTTACTCTGGAAAAACCTTAGTGTCTGTTGAATGTTTGAAGTGAATTGATGTAAAATTGTACCTTCTATTTAATGAGGTATATGGTACTGTTGACAGGTGTTTGTCCATTTGTTCTTGATGTATCTCTTGCATCGCCTTCAGGTATGCTTCCGCCCAAGTTTGGTTATTGAGTGTCTAGCTAATGAGGCTCCATGATGCATAATTTCTGTGGATGATTTTTTGTTTCTTTTTTATGAAGGATTTCTGTGGATGATATTATGTTAATTGATGAAACTTAGCTGATTAAGGTGTTAAAAAAGAATAAGATAGGCCTTATGATTACATGGAAGGAAGTTTTATTAAAAGATTTAGAATCTGTCAAAATCCATAAAGACATAGCAAATAATAGAACTCAATAATATCAAAAAAGTTCATATATGTGATCCCTACTAGTTGGAAATTAGGCTTAGTTGGATTTACAATCACGTCTGGTATTCTCTAGGAGTGTTTTGAGTTTGTCCGGAGGTTCTTTTGTCACTAAACGTTCAGTTTACCTCTACATTTTGAGAACCGCAGTTTGTCTTAACAAATATAATTGGATTTTGAAACGAGACTGGCCTAAATGGAGCGAAATGGATATAAAGTTTTCATATAGTCGACCCCAGAGTTGCTTGGGATTGAGGTGTAGTTGTTAGTGTTGTATGCCAATAACACATCTCTTAATCCACTTCTCTTACCATTTACTTGGTCGTAACACTGATAGAGTCTGGACCTTTGTTTTCCATTTGTAACATATGTATAAAAGCTATACGTCAATAAAGCTTTTCCTGTCCCGTGCATTTTAGACTGTGTTTTGAAATTGTACATAAATACTTTTGTTTGTGGGATGATGTTCTGTATCTCATATAGCCACAAGTGCATGTACATTCGCATGCCCATTTTATGTTCTACTGATTCTTAGAATTCATGTAGTCGATAGATCTGATTTATATATAAATATCTCAGCAGAGAGCTCTAGTATTTCTTCAAGTATTATTTTCAATGATAATGTAAAGATGTTGAAAAAGTAATGATCTAATGTGACATTGCAGGAACAAGCTGATACTTTTGAATCCAAAGAAGTTGCAATATCAATGGGGCTCGTCAACCAAACCTTACCATGAGCCTTCCTGCTAGAGAACGGACCATTCTTATCTGCTGAGTTGCTCGATAAAGCAATCTCATTTAAGCACCCGTAGTATTGCAGAATCACAAATTGTTTGAAGAGGAATATTACATTTGGTTTGCTTTCAGCGCAACTTGGAAGATAGTGTGATTTATACTGTAACTGCAGTCTGATGAGTCCATCAAAAAAAGATATTGAACATCAACAAAGTATGTTACGATGAATCAGAATATGGAAAGAATCTGTAAGTAGGAGCTGAAAATTGACGGGGAGAGCATCGAGTAAATACAAACACAATAATTCTTTTTTTTGGTTTGGGGGTGGGGAAGGGGGATTTGGGAAGCAACAAACTCAACATTTCTAACAAAAATGATACTCCATTGATTGGAATTGTGTGTACATGAACACTTGGTGTAAGCTATCAAAATACTTTATCCAGAAATTGTCTTTTAATTTGTTGGGAAGGGAAATGATTTCAGTAATTGCAATGAATGTATATACTATATACTAAAGTAATTTTGTGGAAGGGTATATTCTTTAATTACAATTTTTTTATTCCTAAAGTTTTTACCTTTTTGATTATCAGAAAAGGTGTGCTTGTGGTTTATTAAGGATTCTCATTAGATGAATTCTACTGCAAAAGTCCACAATAATCTCTAAATGACAGAACTTATATATCAAAGGTTTCGGGTTCGAGTCCTGAATACGCCTCTTTGGTAAAAAGTGTTTTAGTGGAACTTTATTGCAAGAAATTAGTCAGATTTTAAAGTAGATATTCGTTTCTCTATGTAGAAAGTCCCGGTGTGAACTCCCCTATTGATCTGACTTCGGTGGATTTTGAGAAGAGAGAGCCGTGGTGGTCCCCCCCTCCGGACCGTCTGGATCCACGAGTGAATCGAATGTTGGATCTACATTGAATCTCACCCGAATCGCCCCATGGTTCGAAAAGGAAGAGTACGCCATGCTATGTGCCTTGGATGATCCACATCTCAGGCAGCGCCGATGAACACATTGAGCTATCCACGTGGCTGAGAGCCCTCACCGCCCAGGCACAACGACGCAATTATCAGGGGTGCGCTCTACCACTAAACTAATAGCCCGTCGTGCGAACCTCCCACTGGTGCCCGTTATGCCAAAAGCGAGAGAAACCCATCCCTCTCTTTCCTTTTTTACCCCAAGTTCAAAAGCAAGAAAAGGAACTCAGCAAGACTTCTTTTCATGGAGAGACTGGGAAGTATTCAAACCTTACGCTTACCGCGTGAGATAAAGAGATTGCGATGAATTCCTATAGAGTATCCAAGGAAAAAAGCATATTCAATCGGAGGACAAATTCTTATGTGGTCCAAGTAAATTAAATACACAAACCTTTCCAATAGAGCATTTAGGAAAAAACATATTCAATCAGATGACGAATTCTTACCTGGTCCAACGAGAAATCAAATACACAAACCTTCCGGAAAAAAAAAGAATATTCAATCAGACGACGAATTCTTATGTGGTCCAAAAGAAAATCAAGAAAAGCATTAAGCCACCAATACAAACAAAACAAAAAAATTTACAACATTTTTCACAATCACAAAATTTACACCACTTTTTCTGCCTTTCCTCTAATTGCTAAATATTTAATTTTAGCTTTTCTAAGGCTATCCACAATATTACTAATGCTTATTCTGTCTTCAGGACAATCTTTAGACATTCCAATCCCAAACAAAAGATAGATGACACAAACTGTTGTGTAACTTCAGAGAACTGTTGAACATCTCTAATCAAATCAGAATCCACAACTTCCATTAAAGATTTTCTACGTAAGCTTTCGCCCACAAAACATTTCAAGTTCATTGTCTC